>VSMD01121471.1:0-7500 GCA_008750895.1 Mirza zaza | reverse complement strand
TAATAAAAACTCTCAGTAAACTAGGCATAAAGGGGAAATTCCTCAGCTTGATAAAGAACATCTATTTTAAAAACCTACAGCTAACATCACACTTAATGCTAAAAAACTTGAAGCATTCCATCTAAGCTCTGAAACAAGGCAAGGATGTCCACTCTCCTCACCCTTTTTTAACATCATACTGGAAATATTACCTAATGTGATAAAACAAGAACAGGAAAAAAAAGGTATACAGATTGGGAAGGAAGAAAGAAAACTCTTTGTCAACAGATGACATGATTGTCTATGTAGAAAATCCCAAAGGATTTAAAAAAAAAAAAAACTGGAACTAAAAAGTGATGATAGCAAAGTTGCAAGATACAAGGTTAATAAACAAAAGTCAATCACTATCCTATATATCAGTAATGAACAAGAAAGATCTCCAAGGGGAAAACTAAAAAACTCTGATGAAGGAATTCAAAGGACTAAATAAATGGAAATATATTCCATTTTCATAGATAGGAAGACTCAATAGTCTCAAGATGTCAGTTCTTTCCAACTTGATCTACAAATCCAGTGCAACCTCAATTAAAATTCCAGCAAGTTATTCTGTGGATATCAAAAAACTGATTCTGGCCGGGCACAGTGGCTCACGCCTATAATCCTAGCACTCTGGGAGGTTGAGGTGGGCGGATTGCTCTAGGTCAGGAGTTCAAAACCAGCCTGAGCAAAAGCGAGACCCCATCTCTATATAAATAGAGAGTAGAGACCCTGTCTCTACTATAAATAGAAAGAAATTAATTGGCCAACTAATATATACAGAAAAAACTAGCCCAGCATGGTGGTGCATGCCTGTAGTCCCAGCTACTCGGGAGGCTGAGGCAGCAGGATTGCTTGAGCCCAGGAGTGTGAGGTTGCTGTGAGCTAGGCTGATGCCATGGCACTCACTCTAGCCAGGGCAACAAAGCGAGACTCTTTCTCAAAAAAAAAAAAAAAAAAAAAACTGATTCTGTAATTCGTATGGAGGGTCAAAAGACGTAGAACAGCCAACACAATATTGCAGAAGAACAAAGTTGGTGAACTGACACTACCCAACTTTAAGACTTACTATAAAACTACAGTAATAAAGACAGTGTGGTATTGGCAAAAAATAGACAAATAGATCAATATAACAGAGAGCCCAGAAATAGATCCACGTAAATATACTCAACTGATCTTTGACAAAGGGGCAAACAGTCTTTTCAACAAATGGTGCCGGAACAACTGGACATCCACATGCAAAAGTATAAATCTACATACAGACCTTCTTACACCTTTTACAAAAATTAACTCAAAATGGATCATAGACCTACATGTAAAATGCAAAACTACAAAACTCCTAAAAGATAACAAAGGAGAAAATCTGCATGACCTTGGACATGGTGATGACTTTTTAGTTATAACACCAAAGACACTGTTCTTAAAAGAAAGGATTAATAAACTGGACTTCTTTAGAATTAACACACTGACTGCCACACTAGAGAAAAAAATTTTTCCCTTAAGGTCACTGTGTTTTATTATGAAAATAAAATAAAAACTTCAAAAATAAAATGGTCCTTACTAATTTAATGAAAAGTTTGTTATTTTTTATTGTTTTCTATGTGTGAGTTCTATGTAACTTGAAAAATAGTTCTTGTGGCTCCAAAGGTAAAGAAACATGTGAGTTGCGTATGCTTCATGAGGCTTCAGACTCAAAACTAGTGTGAGTTAAATACAACTCACATAATGTGTTAAAAACTTCTACTCTGCAAAAGACACTGTCAAGAGAATGAGAAGTCAAGCCACAGATAGTGAGAAAATATTTACAAAAGACATATCAGATAAAGGACTATTATCCCAAATATATAAACAACTCTCAAAACTCAGCAATGAGAAAACAACCAACCTGATTTAAAAATGGACAAAAGATCCCAACAGACACCTCACCAAAGACAATGCATGGATGGCAAATAAACATATGAAAATATAATCAACTTCATATGTCATTAGAAAATTGCAAGTTAAAACAACAATGAAATAGCACTACATGTCTATTAAAATTGGCCAAAATCCAGAACACTGACAACACCAAATTCTGGCAAGGATGTGGAGCCACAGAAACTCTCATTCATTGCTGGTGGGAATAAAAGTGGTACAGCCACTTTGGAAGACAGCTTGTCAGTTTCTTACAAAAATAAACATACAGTAGTCCTCCTTTATCTGAAGGGGATACATTCCAAGACCCCCAGTGGATGCTTGAAATCTCACACAGTACCTAACCCTATAGATAGTAATACATTGTTTTTTTACCTACACGGCTACTAAGTGACTAATTGGCGGTGGGTAGTGTATACAGTGTGGAGATGCTGGACAAAGGGATGATTCATGTCCTAGGCAGGATGGAGTGGGATGGTGCATGATTTCATCACGTGAGAATGGTACACAATTTAAAACTTATGACTTGTTTATTTCTGGAATTTTCCATTTAATATTTTCAGGCCATGGTTGACCTTGAGTAATTTAAGCTACAGAAAGCAAAATCTTGGATAAGTGGGGACTACAATACTCTTATCATACAATCCAGCAATTATACTCATTGATATTCAAAGGAATTGAAAATCTACTTCTACACGTACACATAAAAAACTGCACACGGATGTTTATAATAGCTTTTTTCATAATTGCCAAAACTTAGAAGCAACCAAAAAAATTTTTAGTAGGTGAATGGATAAACTGGGGTACATCCAGACAATGAAATATTATTCAGCGCTAAAAGGAAATAAGGAGGTGGGTATATACATACACAATGAGTGAGATGTGCACCATCTGGGGGATGGTCATGCTGGAAACTCAGACTTGTGGGGGGAGGGTGGAGAGGGCATTTATTGAAACTTAAAATCTGTACCCCCATAATACCCCGAAATAAAAAAAAAAAAAGGAAATAAGCTATCAGGCCATCAGAAGACATGGAAGAAACTTAAATGCAAATTACTAAGTGAAAGAAACTAACCTGAAAAGGCTACATACTATATGATTCCAACTATACGGCATTTTGAAAAAGGCAACACTATGAAGATGGTAGAAGGGCCAGTGATTTCCAGAGGCTAGAGGGAGGGAGAAATGAATAGGGAGAACACAAAGGATTGTTAGGGCAGTGAAATTACATTGTATCATAATATAATAGCGGATCCAAGCCATTATACACTTGTCCAAATCCATAGAATGTACACCAAGAGTGAATGCTAATGTAAACAATGAACATTAGGTAATAATGATGTGTCAGTGTAGGTTTGTCAACTGGAACAAATGTACCACCGTGGCACAAGATGTCCTGATAGTGCAGGAGGTTGTGTGTGTGTGTGAGGACAAGGGGTATATGGAAACTCTCTGTACTTTCCTTATAATTTTGCTCTGAACCTAAAATTGCTCAAAAAAATAAAGTTTATCAGTTTTTTTAAAAATCAAAGGAATGGCTTTTTTCTTCCCTTACAATGATGTGACCCATTACTACAGTTTCCTGCTTACCCATACATACCACCTGAATTCTACCCAGATATCAAATACTCATCTCAAACTCAACATAGCCACTACTCAATTCTTGATCTTCCCTCTCAGAAACTTTCTCCTCTTGCAATCTTCCATGTCTCATTAAATAGCTACTCCATCCTTCCAGTTGCTCAGTCAAAAATCCTTGGCATCATCCTTGACTTTCATCTACTGTTCCATTCCACTTTTAAAACACAAGGAAATCTGATCATTTATCATCACCTCCATTGTTACACCACACCTCAGTCCAAGCCCACATAGCTTCTCTTCTAATTAGTCTCTCTTCTGTTCTCACCCCACCATAATCTATTCTCCACACAGTACCCAGATCATCCTTGTAAAACAGAAATCATATAAGTCCACTCTTTAAAGCCTCTAATGGCTTTCCTTCTCACCACACAGTGTCCTCCCATGATGATCTGAATAGCCTTACAGGATCTTCCCACCCTTCCACATCTCTTCTTGCTTATTTGACCTTGTGTTTTATTATTCACCCCTCCTCACTCATGCTACTCTAGCCATAAGGACTATTTTGTTTTTTTAGCAAAAAAAAGCCTCAAAAAGGTTCCACCTCAAGATTTTTGCACTTGCTTTTCTCTATGCTTAGAAAGCTCTTCCTCTAAACAAATGATTCTTTCGTCTCCTACAGGCCTTCCCTAACAACAAAGTCTTCCCTCATCACTACCCTCCAACACATCCTATCTGCCTATAGGTAAATACCTATTGGTGCTCCCCTAGTCACCTTCCCTGCTTTGTATCTCTCCAAAGAATGCAACACTATATGTCTTAATATATGTATGTATGTGTATATGTATACTAATAATTATATATATCTTATACTTCCTATATTTTACTTATTTACTTTATTTACTATCTGCCTCCTTCAAATAAGATGTAAGCTCCTGAAGACAGAAATTTACAATAAAGTACAACTGTTTTATTCACTGTTGTATACTCAGTGGTCAGAACAGTGCTTGGCAATCGATTGGCACATAAATAATTGTTGAATAATTGGGTGAAAAAATCATATAAAACATAGGATACAGCAGTTGTATGGCAAGTGCTAGAGCAATAGCATTACAAAACAGCATGTCTAGACTTAATTTCAAAAAATTTTCTAAATAAGAAAAGTTGAGGAAAAATACAATTGTGTAAACAGTACAGGTAGTTGGAATAGCTGAAATTACTAATTTATTTGCTAGCATTATTAAACTTGAAAAATATCCATTCTACTTAGAGTTCACAGACTACTTAAGCTTCTATGAAGAATAGTAGTCTGCTAACAAACTTCCTTTAAAGAGACTTCTTTAGCTTTTCCCATATCCACCTTCACATGTATTTATTTTTTTTATTTCAGAATACTACGTGGGTACAAACATTTAGGTTACACATATTGCCTTTGCACTGCTCCAGTCAAAGGTACAAGCATGTCCATCCCCCAGATAGTGCACACCACACCCATTAGATGTGAATGTACCCATCCCCTTCACCCCCCTCCCTGATACCCAATGAATGGTATTTCCATATGTGCACATAAGAGATCAATCAGTACCAATTTTATGGTAGTTTATTTTTGTTTTCATTCATTTTCTCCTTTCTTCTCTGGGTGCCCCTAATTCCATACTGTCCTCTCCTGCTCCAGTACTCTATTCCATCAATTATATCCTCTTACCATTATACCTTCAATCACTCCCCAGCTCCAGCAGGCTTTACCTCTCTTTACACATTCCCATTTTCTTGATCCTGTAAAACCTTCAAACTCCAATTGTTTTCTTCCATTCTCTTTTCACCAACAATTTACCGACAAAGTAGTTTATTTTCACTGCCTCCACATCCTGACCACCATTGATCAAAGAAGTGGTTCTTTACCAGGGAATTTTCTTCATGCCTAGATTCTATACCTGGAAATCCCAATTTGATAGGTTTAAATTGGAGGGTAGGGCATTAAACATAGTATGTTGGTGGAAACAACTCCCTACGAGAATCTGAGGCATACCACATTAAGAAGCATTATCTCAAATACCTGTGATATGTTTTTCTGGTCATCTAATGACAATATAATATGCCACCGACTGAGGAGTATAATTAAATCAACCCTCCGCACCTGACACAAACCAAAATCAAACAAAAAGAAAACCTCCTGGTCATCAAATCCAAGTGTCTTCTCTCAGTCCTATCCTCTCCACATTTTACAGGATATCTGACACTACCAGGTTTAAGTGCGTTCTGCTCTTCTATGAATGTTTGGTCTTTTGGTCTCCTTTCTCTTCCTTCCCACCAACTTGTCTGAATGCCATCTAGATATTAATAAGTGCTGCTCAGTGTTTTCCCAGGGTCAGCAGCATCACCATCATTTAGAAACTTATTAGAAATGGAAATTCTCATGTTCTATCCCAAACATCAGAAAATCTGGGAGTGAGGCCTAAAAATGTATGTATTCTTGTCATTATTGTGTATATTAAAATTTGAGAACCACTATGCTTAAGCAACCTGTTGGAGATACATGGGAGGAATCTACAAATACAGAACTGGAGCTTCAACACGGTGGGAGATGTCAATGTATCCACATTCTGAAGTTAATGGCTACTGAAATAATGGAAGCTCACAAGAAAACAGCAAATACAAATAATAGCTACCATTTGTGTTAATTTCAGGATATTATGGGGGTGCGAACATTTTGGTTACATGATAGGACTTTGCCACACCCAAACCATGATTTGAGGCATGTCTTTTCCCCACTACAATGCTCACTGTGTCCATTAGTTGTGAGTTTACCCACCCACAATTCCCCAGTCTTTCAAGAATATTACTACTGTGTGAGCAACATAGTGTTGATAGGTTAGTGCCAATTTGATGGCAAATACATGTGGAGCCCATTCTTCCATTCTTGTGATAGCTACCATTTTTTAAAGCATTAGTATGTGCTAGGCAATATAAGCTCTTAATACAGTCATGCATCACTTAATGACAGAGATGGGGATACGTTCTGAAAAATTTGTAGTTAGGTGATTTTGTTATTATGCAAACATCATACAGTGCACTTACACAAACCAAGGTGGTATAGCCTACTAGACACCTATTATTAATGGCCAGAATAGTTTCTTTGATTTCTTTGCAGGCACAGAAATCTTGACTAAGTAGCCAATCCTGGCTCATTTTTAAACCAAAGAATCAATTCCATTCTTTTATAAAGTGAGTGATCATTTGCTCATAATATTTTCTCCAGTAGGTAAATCCACTCAGGAGATGAAAGCTGGAGGTGGGGGTAATGAGATTGAGTGAATCTTGCAAGAGCAGGAGGGAGATGATTTCTGTTATGAGCCAGATGTGACTGGAAGGCCAGTGATGATGGTGGAGTTAAGAGAGATGTCGAACACAGGTTAGCAGAAAAGTTCAGACCAAGCCTATCAGAGAACACTGTAAGATAAAGGAACCCAGTAACTAAAGGCTCAAACTACCTTAACATCTAGAAGAAGTACAACACAACTGGTTAGGTAACAGCTTTCTTTAGTTACATTAGCCTTCAAAGGATACCATCTGGCAAACTTCATTCATTTATAGTACTCCCTAATTTCTAGCAATATCCTCTTTGTGTCTTTCTACAAATGGTTAATTTTTTTTTTTTTTTTTTTTGAGACAGAGTCTCACTTTATTGCCCAGGCTAGAGTGAGTGCCATGGCGTCAGCCTAGCTCACAGCAACCTCAAACTCCTGGGCTCAAGCAATCCTGCTGCCTCAGCCTCCCAAGTAGCTGGGACTACAGGCATGTGCCACCATGCCCAGCTAATTTTTTCTATATATATTAGTTGGCCAATTAATTTCTTTCTATTTATAGTAGAGGTGGGGTCTCGCTCTTGCTCAGGCTGGTCTCGAACTCCTGAGCTCAAATGATCCGCCCACCTCGGCCTCCCAGAGAGCTAGGATTACAGGCTTGAGCCACCGCGCCCGGCCAAATGGTTAA
>VSMD01121469.1:0-55847 GCA_008750895.1 Mirza zaza | reverse complement strand
GCTCAGAGCTCAAAGAACAGCGAGTTTTGCTCACTATGCATAGAAGCCCACCTGTATTAGCTAACTGAATCCTCAAAACCGTCTTGATTTTATAATTCTGACTTTACAGATGAGGAAACTTAGGCTCAGAGTGGTTAGGAAATGTGTTAGAGGTCCCATGTCTAGAAACCGGAAGAGCTGTCACTGAACCTGCTTCTCTAGCCTTGTGCCACAGCATGCCGTTCACGCCCGTCAGTCTTGGCCCTCCCACTAGACTGCAGGTTCCCTGGGTGCAGCGAGGAGTGCAGGAATGGGACAGTGCAGAACTACACATTCAGCGACGAACAGAACAGTCCTTCATAGAGAGCTGTATGCTCCGATTGATCTTTCCTCCCCACCACAAACCCAGATTGTGCCACTGAAGGAAGCCCACTGGGTGGTAGACAGACATTTATGACAAACAGCAGAGACCACAGTGTCACCATCTCCAAACTGGACTTTCTGACTAAGTTGTCCCCTTTCTAGTTCTATCCAGAATCTGGGGTCTCACGGAGACTTATCTGGCTCAATTCTCAAATGGTATGAGTTTCTTCTGAACTTCCAGTTCTTATATAATCATTCTAAAATACGTATTGAGCACCTACTATGGTTATGGGCACTGTGCTTGGTGCTGCAAAAACAGGTTCATCTCTGCCCTCAGGGAACAGAGCCAAGTCATCAAAGGACCCCACATACCATACGGTAAGGGCCTTGATCAAGAGGCACGTGATGTTCCGACAGCCACTCACAGGAGGACCTGGCCTGCCAAAGAGGTAAGGGAAAGCCCTCCTTGAGGAAGTGATAATTGAGCAGAGATATATTTTTTTAACTTTTTTATTTCAGCATATTATGGGGGTACAAGTGTTTAGATTACATATATTGCCTTTGCCCCACCCGAGTCCGAGCTTCAAACATGTCCACCCCCTAGACAGTGCACACTACACCTATTATGTGTAAACACACCCATCCCCTCCTCCCCCTCCCATCTGCCTGACACCCGATGAATGTTATTCCTATATGTGCACTTAGGTGTTGATCAGTTAATACTAATTCGCTGGTGAGTACATGTGGTGCTTGTTTTTCCATTCTTGTGATACTTCACTTAGTAGAATGGGCTCCAGCTCTATCCAGGATAATACAGGAGGCACTATATCACCATTATTTTTTGTGGCCAAGTAGTACTCCATGGTATGCATATGCCACATTTTATTAATCCTCTCATGTATTGATGGGAACCTGGGTTGTTTCCACATCTTTGCAATTGTGAATTGTGTTGCTGGAAATGCGAATCAAAACCACAGTGAGATATCACTTATCTCCAGTGAGAATGGCCTTTATCAAAAAGTCCCAAAACAATCAATGTTGGTGTGGATGCAGAGAGACAGGGACACTCCTACACTGCTAGTGGGACTGCAAACTAGTGCAACCTCGGTGGAAAGCAATATGGAGATATCTCAAAGAGATACAAGTAGATCTACCATTTGATCCAGCAATCCCACTACTGGGCATCAACCCAAAGAAACAAAAGACATTCTATAAAAAAGACATCTGCACTCAAATGTTTGAGTAGAGATCTTGACAACAGTTAACTTTATCTGGAACAAGGCGGAGCTGGAGCAGACAGAGCAAATAGCATGTGCAGAACCCTTCCCATGAGGGTCACATGAACAGGCAAAGGGGAGGTGAGATGGGACATGTGGCTGGAGGCAGGAGGGTGGGCCTTGGGAAGGAATTGGGTCCTTATCTTAAAATCAATTAGAAAACCCTGAAGGCTTTTAGGCAGAGGATAACATAATAAGGTTTACACTATAGAAAGCTTACATCATGGGAAGTAGGCTGGGGTCATGGGCAAAGCGAAGCAGCAGTCTCAGCCAGGAGGACGGCGTGGGCCAAAGTGATGGTGGTAGAGCTCAAGCAACTGGACCAGCACAAGCTGTTCAAGAGATGAAACTGCAGTGACTAATGATGGAGTGCACAGGAGAGGTGAGAGAAAACATGTCAAGGAAGACACTGTCTTGTAGGAAGGTTGGGGTGTGCGGCCAGCAGTCATGGAGACGGGGGTCCTGGAAGAGGGCAGCTGCTGAGGGGAAATCTCGGATTTTAACAGGCTGAGTTTGAGGAGACTGGGGCATGTCCTAGGGAGATTCAGGAAGGCTGTTGGGCACATGGGTTTGAGATTCGGAGGACATGTCTGGGCTTTTCCAACTTGAGGCTGGTGAATCATCTGCCCATAGGAGGTAACTGAAGTCATGGACACAGATAAATTTTGTAAAAGAGTGAAGAGTGAGACTGGAATAGAGACTAGGACCAAGTCTTGAGCTTCCTCAATATTGAATGGCCAAGCAAAACCTATAAATGGACAGACATAATGGTCAGAGTGGTAGGAGGAAAATCAGGGCAAAGAAGAGAGCATTTTAAGGATGATTTTACTACAGGGAGGTCACTGGGGCCCTAACCAGAGTGTTACAGTGGAGTGATGCTAAAAGCAATAAAAATAGAATTTGTTGCCACCAGTGAGTTTCATGGACATGAACACCAGACACCTGAGTTGCAGCCCCCACCAAACACTACTAACCTTGGTCTTGGTATTTGAGTTCCAGCCAAGCTCTTTTTAAAAAAAAAGAGCTGGTAATTCATCCAATCTATTCTAGTATTCTAACCCAGCGCAAAAGAAAAAGATAGAAGAATTTGAATTTGTTGATAATCTTTGATCTATGGGTCAAGACAAGAATGGGAGTTATTATTCGCAGCTGAAATCAAATCTCAACCAAAGGTGGTGGATGCTCAGGTGGATGCAATGCACACCTAATGAAGAGTCCATCTGTCACAGATGGACTGTGGTAAGGCTCTGAGAGCAGCGCAGCAGCTATGACAAGACCACTTTGTCCTTTCAAGCATGTTATAAAGACTTAGGAAAAGCTTCATTTTGCACCTGACATTAAAGCACCATTAAAGGATTCTGAATACACTCTCAAAGTCAGGCAATTCTAAGGATGGCGGGAGTCATGAACTCATACCATTACTCTTAGAGGGACAGAAAACATTAAAAAGAAAAGAAAAGAAAAGAAAAAGAACAAAGGTCTGTTTCAAGAATAGAAAAGCCCAGGAATGAAAGAGGAAGAATATAACTGCATGTGGAATCTCAGCTTAAAATAGCACGTACTGTGCCTGGCATCCTGTGAACTAGCAAAAGCTATGAGAGCATCTGCACTCAAATATATTATCATGTGGGTGTGAGGCTTAAGCCCTTCTTTGCAAAACTCCGGGTGCAGGTGATTGCCCCCGTGCGGGGGTGCGTAGGAGACCCTCTGTCAGCTGTATTCTCTTCCTAGTGTGTTCCGAGGCTCTGCAGTTCACACTCAATTCACACAATGATTGGGCATAACAGTGCCTCTTGCCTTTGGATGGCTAGTAAGTTCATCACTCACCACAGAGCAAGAAGGACAGAGTTCTACAGGGTGGTGGGGAGGGCCGGGAGGGCAGGTGAGCTGCTGCTCCATGGCGAAGAGCAATGCAACGGCTGCTGTGGGCCGAAGAGCGTGCAGAGCTCTTTCTGCAGTCTGTCTCGAATCCTCACAAGAACACAGAAAATTAGGCAATATTTACCTTCATTTTACAGATAAGGAAACTGAGTCCAGGAAAGATTATAATTGTTCACAGGTCACCCAACCAGTAAGTGAGCTGGCCAGGTGTGTCTGGTCCCAAAGCCCATTCTCCTTGCAGCGTACCCCAGATTTAGTATCTGTTCACCCAGCATCCATTGTCCCTTTGAGGATATTAAAGCAAGCTGGAACAGAAATCTAGGCACCTGCCCCCCCACTGTGGAAGTTCCTTCTGTTGGATCTTTCCTTGGCTCCCCACAGACAGGAGTTTGGCTTCTGACCTAAGCTCGGCCAAGCTGGGTGTCTCGCCTGGGATGTTGACTCCTGAGCAGCGGAACAATAGACCACAGAGCTCATTCTTTCCTGTAGCAGAACCCAGGAGAGACTGCTGAGCACAGCCTGCCTGCTCCCAGCCCAAGTCCTCAACCCCTTCTCGTCCAGTAGATTCTCTACTGCTTGCAACCAGTTTCTGTTGCTTGGAGTTAAAAACCCCAGCTGAAAAAATCCTCCAGTATATAAAGGAGTTCTGATATTTTATAGAAATAGGAGGAGAAGAATTGGGGAAAACATTTTAAAGACCATATTAAGGGAGTAGGGGCCTACTGAACCTTGGCGGGAGGGTGGACACAGGGACTGCTGTGACCAATAGAGTGAGGCAGAGGTGACACTGGACAAGGTCTGGAAACTGCCCTTAACCGGCCTGGAATCTTCCAATTTTTTGCCTTTTGGAACACTTATTCACAAGACACTCCACATTGGAACCCAGCCCCATGCTACAAAGCCCAAGGTGCAGGGAGAGACCGTGGGAAGGTAGTCCAGGGCGGGCCCCACCATGCCCTTAGCCGCCACCCAGAACCAACCGCCGGCCGTGGGCATGAGCCACCTTGGATGCCCTGCCCAGCCCAGCCTTCATCTGACTGGAACTGCATGAGACCCTAAGTGAGACTCTCCGGTCTACCTCCAGAAGTGTGAGCAACAATAAAACATTGTTGTTTGAATCCACTAAGTTTTGAGGTGGTTTGTTATGCAGTCGTAGATAACCGGAAGAGACTGCCTAGAATCAGGATTGTAGGACGGAAGGAAGGTGCTCTTACAATTTTGATAGACGCTATCAAATTCTCTTCCCTGAAGGCTATGCCAAGTGGTGGATACTCACATATCCACCAAGAGTAGATGACAATAAAGATGGGATTTTTTAGCCAAGCTTCTTATATTTTTCATAGCTATAAGAAGTCAAGGGCACTCACATATCACGTGCTCACATTCATGATTTCAAAACGCTTGTCAAGAGAAAAGAACACAATAAAAAGTACTTGAAAAGAAGGACAGGCTGCTCAGATTTCCTTTTAACACCTGACAATAGATCTGTGGCTTGCCACTCAGTTTACTGCGGGTTCTGGTGGCAAATCACGCTCACATTTGTGACAAAGGCAGCTAAGCAGTGGCTCCTAAGTAAATCTCATTTGTGCAGCAAACGCTTTCCCAGACGCTGCTCTGCGCAAAGCACCGAGGGCTGTGGAGCGGCTGAGGCAGGAAGGCAGCGGGCTGCTGCCCCGCCCCGCAGCCAGAGGCCAGGCGCGCCCGGCGCATGCTGCAGAGTCACCAGCGCAAGGCTGTCCCAGGAGACCGCCCCCTTCAATGCTTAGCTCCTTTATAATATGAAATTGCAGGAAGTAGGGTTTTTAAAGCTTCTTTCTTTACATCTCAGTGCACTTCCAGATGGCTCCGTTATCGCTTTGCGTGTGTGTGCGTGTGTGCGCGCGTGTGCGTGTGAGTGCGTGTGTGCGCGTGTGCGTGTGCGTGCGTGTGCATGCGTGCGTGTGCGTGCGTGTGTGCGCGCGTGTGTGTGCGTGTGTGTGCGCGTGTGTGTGCGTGTGTGTTATTGCCAGATGCTGAGGCTCCCGGATCTCTGAAAGGAAACTGGGAGTTAAAGTGGTTGGGGGAAGAAGAGGGTGAAGTCGAGGGAGACAAAGTGGCGTGGGGAGAAGAGAGGCGCGACCACGTCAGCGACCAGACAGTTCCTTCACTCCAGGCCCGTGACAGTTAAAGAAAGACATCTTTCCCGCACACGACAATTAGACAATGCTGCAGAGCCTTGACCCGACTCTAGCCTCCTCTGGGCCCTCTTTTCAGCCAGGCCTCGCTCTCGGCCCCTGTCTCGGCTCGTGCCCGTCCAGCCCAGTCACTCCCTCCCCTCAACATCTGATCACCCTAGATATCTGGTCAAGTTCTTCACCCCTCACCTTTGACATCTAGGTCCTTGGCCTGCCTTTAGCAAGAATCCTATTAGACAAGTGTTATAGACTGAATAATTGTGCCCCCAAATTCATACGTCGAAGCCCTACCCCCAGTGTGATGGTGTTTGGAGCTGGAGCCTTTGGGAGGTGATCAAGGTTAGATCGGGTCATGAAGATGTGGCTCCTGTGACGGGATCAGGGGCCTAATAAGAAGAGGAAGAAGAGACGGGAAATCTCTCTCTACCCATCCCCCTCCATGCACACACCAAGGAAAGGCCAAAGCAAGAAGGCGGCAGGCCAGGGGAGGGCCCTCTCCAGAGCCTGGCTGTGCAGGCAGCCTGACGTCGGCTCCCAGCCTCCAGCACTGCGAGAAAACGGATTTCTGTTGTTTAAACTGCCCGGGCTATGGTGTTTTGCCATGGCAGCCTGAGCTAACAGTCAGTTCAGCTAGAATCCCCTACCCTTGATTTCTTCTCTTGGCAACTCTCCATTTCTGCTCACCCCTCACCCTGACCCTCGCCTGTAACCCCCACTCGTCCTTGCTATCTTCCGAGCCAAGCCAATCTCTCCCTGCACAACACCCTATTGCAACGGTCTTTAGTCAAGTCTTCCTTACCATTTCAACAGCTGTCTGCACAACTTTTTCTTTTACAAGTATTAAAAGTGTAGAAGGCCTTTAGTTCCCTTGTGCCTAGCAAAATTTCATGCTAAGGAGACCAGCTAGAGGTTTTGTGTTGAAAATAATTGGGGATGGGCTTGGATTGCTGCGGTTGGCCAGCTGAAGGGCCACACACAGGATCTTTTAGGCAAGAGAACCAGTGCTATAGAACACTTTAATGCTGGGCTCCAAGTCCTTTGGGGCTATATTCTGCACCCCTCTTAGCAATGCCTTTCCAAGGATGATGAGCAGAAAGAGCAAGCTCAAAGCAATCCAGGGCTCAGCTGCAGTTCCTTTTCCTATGCCAAGAAATGCTGCTGTGAGCAGCTTGATGGTGTGCCTCCTCTCATCACAGAGCCTGCCCTTCCTCGCAGCCCGGGCCCGCAGAGGCCTTCACAGCCCGACTGCACTGGCAGGTGCACGTGCAGCTCCCTGGGGCTTGAGGTGTGGCTGCGCCGACCGGCCCTAATTGCCAGTTTGAGAAGTGGAACAGACCCATCTCACCTGAAGGGACTGCGCTGGGAGAAGGAGCATCTGCAGCCCCAGCTGCCTCTCCCGGTGCTAGAGCACTAACACTGCACCAAGAAGGGGCACGCAGGTGCTGAAGGGGAGCCGGCCAGGGTGAGTGTTCGGCCGTCACGCCCACCTTGGAGCACCTTTGTGCAGGTTAAGATGCTTCTGCTTGTAGCTGACAGACCCTCTCTGGAGTTGGCATTGACAAAAGCCAAGGACTGAAGTCCTGTAGGGAGCTCAGGGGCCCTCTCTCTCTGCACCTTGTCTGTGAGTCTCTCAGCATGCCCAGTTCATTCTTTTTTCACCCAGTAGAGCAGCCAGCTCCACTCCCCTGTCCATAAAAGAGCATGGCGTCCGCCACCAGCTCCCAGGATCACATGGCCCCCCTCTAACAGGGCAGCCTGATTGTGCCTGTCCTTACTTCTCATCGGTGTTTAACAGGAAGTGACTAATTGGCCCAGCTAGCACTGGACACCGTGGGCCAACCACCAGCTGGGCCATCTCCCGCTCCCTCAGGTGATCCGGGCTCCTAGGAGAAGTCGCCCCATGAGAACAGAGGGATGGCTGCCCAACGTGGTGGTTAGAGGGTCGGGAGTTGGCAGAGGCAGGTTAAATAGCAGTTCTGCCACTTACTGGCTGGGCAACCTTGGGAATGTGGCTTAACTTCTCTGTGCTTCTGCTTCTTCAACTGCAAAAATAATGACAATGCTACCTACACTCAAAAGGTTTTGAAGGATGAAATGAAAGGGAGCCGGACATCCTCAGCCCTTCATCCCTCTTTGTTCTGTGCTGGCAGTATCACCTCGGCAGTCACCTGCCATTAGCCTCCGTGGCTGTGACATTCTTGTACATCCCTTGACAAGAGCCACCATTTCAGGGACACACCAAGCTGAGCAGGCTGCTGGAGAGGGACTCCGTGGGAAAACAGCTCGACCGTCAGCTTCATGAGCTCTGACAGTAACGTGCCTGGCAATGAAAACAGCCATCATTTCCCACAGCAAGAAAAGGAAGGAGGGAGAGCATCTCCCAAACCTTTGTAAATGAGGAATAATTCATGCATGAAGAAAGTCATTCCAGGGAGATATTATTAAAATTCTGCCCTTTCTTCCTATTAGAAGAACAAAATAGGTAGAAAAAACTGGGGGAGGAGGAAGAGGACTCTACAGCTTCAGAATAAATGTGAAACGGCTTCTCTGAGTTTTGATCATATGTCCCTTCTCATTCAGGGGCAGATAAGAAGAGAAAGAGATAGGAGGTGCTGATTTCCTGTGGAGATCCATTTTTTTTTTTTTCTTATTTATAAAGCCACAGAGGAGCAGCCTTTCTGCTGAGATGCACGGCTGACCCTCATGGCGCTGGCTGGGGTGGCAGGAGGAGGGGAAGAAGCTCCACTAGGGGGCAGATGGGGAGTGGGATGAGAACCCTTTAAAGAATCTGGGATTAGGACCTCAGGTTTGAAGGCAAGTAATTTAAATGACTGAAGAATGTAAATTTGGAGAGGTCAAGCTCCATCTAGAAGCATGTAAATTTGGAGAGGTCAAGCCCCATCTAGGGCAGCTGCTACTCCATGAGGCAAGTCTCCACGTTGGGAAACTGGCCCAGAATTGCCAGATCTTCCCATCTTTCCAGAAAAGGCAAAAATCTGCATTTTACTGCAATGTCTTTTTAAATTCACAATTTAAATATTTTTTAAGCTCTCAGCCAGCCCAGAAAAATACATTTGTGGGCCATATTTGACCCAGCAGAAACCAATCTATAACCTCTGCTTTAACCTTTTTGCTCTTAGTCTACTGTTCACCCACTGGGACGGTTCGAGCTATAGTGTGTCTTGTGACCAACATGCATGACACCAAAGGATACCTGCCCCTGTGTCATTAAAAATCTATATCCACTCTTGCCTACCAACCCTCTAGAACATTTTTTCCTCAAAACCACCACATTTTTTGAGGAGGAAAATGTCTCAGTCTCAGATGTGTTTCAGGCTGGCTTTTTCTCTTTGACACCACCATAATCTGCTGTGACATTGCCTATTTGCTTGACAAACGATGAGACAGGGACTTGACAATTGGGACAGGTTCCCGCTGCAGGCCTGGCCCACCACTACCCGCAGGACCCTCTGGGACCACCGGCCGCCCGCCTCTCCTGCCCCTCTCTGCTCACCTAATACACAGCCCTCCCCAGGATGTGACCTTTCAGCTTTTTGTTGTAAACCCAAGAGCTGTATTTGTCTGTTTTAGTCACTTAAACATGCAATCTTGAGATGGCTGCAGCGTCCCTGGAGGGTGATGTGTTTTGACGTCTGCATTTAGGGCTGACATCAGAAAGCTGCTGGAGACGCAAGCTGCGACACGAGGTCCCTTCTGCATGGATGGCACACAGCGTACAAACTGCTTGCTGGCTCTGCTACTGTTTAATTGACAAAAACTGTATATATTTTTGGCATACAACGTGATGTTTTAATACATATACACACATTGTGGAATAGCTAAATCAAGCTAATTAACATAGACATTACCTCACATGCTTAATTTTTTCATGGTGAGAACACTTAAATTTACTCTCTTAGAAATTTTCAAGCATGTAATACATCATTATTAACTATGGTCATCATGTTGTGCAACAAATCCCTGAACTTACCTATCCTTCCTAACTGAAATTTTGGCTTAGCTTTTTATGAAGGTTATTCCATTGCATGTGAGACTCAACTCAGGCAGTTTATAGAATATAAACTATTCAAAGGACAAAACTGCCTCAGTGGCTGGATGTAGTGGCTCATGTCTGTAACCCTAGAATTTTGGGAGGCTGAGGTGGGAGGATCATTTGAGTTCAGGAGTTCAAAACCAGCCTGAGCAATTGCAAGACCATGTTCTCTACTAAAAATAGAAAAATTAGCCAGGTGTTGTGATTCGGACCTGTAGTCCCTGATACTTGGGAGGCTGAGGCAAGAGGATCACTTGGGCCCAGGAGTTTGAAGTTGCTGTGAGCTATGATGATGCCACAGCACTCTAGCCATGGAGACAGAGCAGGAATCTGTCTTAAAACAAAAAAAACAAAAAACACCTCAGTAAACCTAACTGTAAAATGGGGCTAATAGTGTGCATTCTTGGAGTCCTTCCTGGGATTAAGTGAGAATATATATATATATATATATATATCACGTAGCTTTATATATATATAACACACATATATATATATATAACACACACACATATATATATATATAAAACACGTAGCTTTACAAGAGGGGATCAAACATTGGTTCCACTTAGTATCTTATCTAGAAAATTTTATCCCCAAACAAGAGACCAGTGGGGAGGGAACAATCATATTTATTACATTTTAAACATTTTAAACTTTATTACCAGACTGTAGGCTGTACTAGTTTGGTATTCCTCACCCCTTCCCGAGTCCAATATCTTTTCCTACAATTAGAATACCTTGGATTTATCTAACACTTTTCTTTATTAGGATCTCAAAGTTTTCATGTTATTTCCTTCATTCTCACATAGTAACGACTAAGTATATACTCTTGGGTGTGTCATTTATCATATCTTGCAGGTTTTAGTTTGCTCATCTGTGAAATGGGATAATCGAGGGCTCTATTTAATGCACAGGATCGGTGTGGGAAGAGAAGTGTGGTAAGCTACGAGAAAGCACTTTAAACAATGTACAAACTTGAGAGTGAGTCAGCCGGATGCCCCCAGCTCACGCGAGAGTTCCCAGGAGCCTCCTGTGCTGGAGTGATGTGGGGCCCTGCTCCTCAGAAGCTCGCTGAGGAGGCCCTAAGAGGTTGACCCCTCCTCAGTAACAAAGCAGGCACTGGGCTCAGGGTGGAGAGACCCACCTCAGGACAATGCTGCATCCTCGGTCCCCTCCTTCTCTCACGTCCCCACCGAGGCTGTCACAAGCCCTGTCGGCTTCCCCTTCAAAATGGACCCCACCTTGATGCCCCTCACTCCTCCCTCGCCCAAGACTCCAGTATCTTTTGCAGCAGCCTCTTCACTGCTCCTGCTGTCCCCTTCCCCTGCAGTCCGTTCTCCATGAAACAGCCACGGTCATTTTGCACAACGTCAGGCCAGGGCCTCCTCTCTGCCCACAAGCGCCCAGTGGCCCTCCACTGCCCTGATGATGAAAGCCACATCCTGCTGCAGGCCTCGGGGACTTCCGACCCAACCCCGGCCCCTCCCCACCTTCTCACCCCAGCCATGCCGGCCCCCAGGCACTTTACCCACAACCCTCACAGCAGGCTGGGAGGAATGGAGTCTGCTATTACTTCAAACACAGGAAACACGGCCTAGAGACATGGAATAACTTGTCTGAAGTCACACAATTAGGAAGTGATGGAGTCAGGATTTGAATTCAAGCATCCTTGTCCACTGGTCTTTTTTATTTTTGTACTGCTATTTGTGTTTTATAAGCTACTCCAAATCTACTTCGCAGTAAGTGGGGAAGAAAGGGAGAGAGGGAAGGGGGACGCACATTTTCTAGCCCAGGACCAGCCTCGTCTCTAGACCAAGAAGCTTGAGAGGCCCAACAAATGATTAAGTTGGTGAACATCAGTCTAAGTGCTGTAAGCTGGGTTTGTCCCATGCTTGAGGAATTTGCAGATACAAAGGTAATTTACACCAGCAGAGAAACCCTGACTAACCAGACTAGCATTTGAGTTAACGGCACAGAAAATGTAGTTGAGCCATCAGAAAAGTGTTTCAATGACCAGAGTTTCTGCTATTGTGCTGCCATTAACATGCTGCTAATGAAATATAATAAACTGTGGCTGGAAAAGGAAGCGCATCTGCTCTGAAACTTTAATTAATATGATTAAGATATAGCTATTACACAATAAACTTGCATCTGATGCACACGCTGCACTTTACGGACTATTACAGCAGGGCTAATGCCGTCAAATAGAGTTAAGTTGTGCCCAATTAACATTTGCAGCCAGCCGTGTGGCCCAGAGCTCTGCTGAGGCTGGACTCCCATCCCGAGGGGCACAGCACCTCTGCTCTCCGCTCCTCCGGAAAGACAGCCCCTCCGTCTTCTTCCGCTTGCCTGCATCCCATGCCCCAGCGTGGGCCAGGCAGAGAAGGTGGCCGAGACAATGGCCTTGCGCCAGAAAGCACGGAGTTCTGGGACTGAGGGCGTGCGCTCCGCGCGACGAGGGGCAGGATGCGAGCTGGCAGGCTGCACTCTGCCTCCTTCTCTCAGTGCTCCACCACCAAATGCAATGGTGCCCTGAGCATGCAGCGCGAGCACGTCATGGGGAGGGGGAGAGACACAAAGAGAAAAAACACCGCTCGGAGCTCTGGAAGCAGGAACAGCCTTCCAGAGCAAAAATGGGGCAGCGTAAAAATGTAAAATGGGCCTTCGGCTATGGGAACAAAGCTCCACCTCTCTTTCCGCAAACTCCAGCAGAGTTCAGGGGGCGTGGGCAAGGCAGCCAAGGGAGGAAGTGGGGAGGCAACGTTAGTCTTTCTTTCCTCTTGGTGGTGCAAAGACGTTCACGCCAAACCCGGAAGACCAAGAGTGACTACGGCCCCAGGGACCACTTCCGCCCCAGGGACCACTTCCGTCCCAGGGACCACTTCCGCCCAGGCGCAGAGTCACAGACAGCCCGCACCCTAGCCCCGCCCCTTTACGGGCATGGCCAATCAGGGCAGGGCTTACCTCTGACCATGGTGATTGGCTGAGGGACGTGCACAAGGTCAACCGAGACCAGTCAGAATCAGGCGTGGGAGTTGCTGTGGAAACTGGGTGAAGAAGCCCTCCTCGCTCGCTGGCCTGGAGCGGGCGGGCTGCGGGACGCCTGCCGTCCCAGCGCGCTGCTGAGGAGGAAGCCGAAAGAGGAAAGCATGCCACGCCCTGGGAGAAAGGCTGTGAGTTCTTTCTTTTCTTTCCTTTTTTTCTTCTTTTTCATTTTCCACACCGGGATCAGGAACAAAGACGGGAGTTCTGAAGACGCGGTTTGAGCATCTAGATCCCGCGGTGCCTGAAGACGGTCCATCTGCCTGCCCACTTGCCAGGCTCATGAATTCATCTTTTCAAAGCTAGTTTTGGGTTGGCCCTTCCGGAGTACCGGAATTTCCAGGCCCTGCTGCGAGAGGCTTCCGCGGGCCCAGGCGTGCTGCGGAACTGAGCGGGCGCCTCTCGGTGGCCGCCGCCGGCCCTGGCGAGGTCGAGCGGGTGCTGCAGCCTCACTCCCGCCCCCGCCTCCTTCCTGGCCTCACCGCTGTCGCGGGGACACTTCCCAACAACCCTAGGCTGCTGGGGGGCCTCGCCCCCGCCGATTCGCGCTCTGCGTTCGCGTCTTGGCTGGCGCGCCCTCGCCCAATCACGTGGTCGGGAGGCTCGCGGGCCCAACGCTACCCCGGCTGCCGTCCTTGGCTGGGTTTCGTCCCGGCTCGTGCATGGCTTAGCATTCGGGAGCTCTTTCAGGGTAGGAGGACGAGGCAAACACAGTTCTACTCGACATACCAAGGGCATTACTATCAGAGTTAGCAGAGGGGTACCCTACTCATAGGGCCTCACCTGAGGGCTGTTCTGCATTTCTAGTCCTTATTTAATTAGCCTTTAATTCTGAGCCCATACTGATAGCCCTCAAAGCCGAGTTGAGCAAAAACAGAGAAATGAGAAAGGAGGAGAGTTAAAGATTTCTAATATTGGGTAGACCTGGAAACAAAGCTTGATTCTGTCTTTCAGCAGCATGGCCTTGGCAAGTTACCTAACTTCCCTATGCCTCAGTTTCCACTTCTGCCAAATGGTAATACCATTCTTATAGGTTCATTGGGAGGATTCTGTGAGCTAAGGTTGAATACTGTTTATCTCAGGGCCCAATATGTAATAAGCTTTCTGTAAACTCAGTTTTCATGTTCAGGGACCAAGTTAGGAGGGGTGGCATGCTTGCTCATCTAGCCAACACAAAATCCCTGTTAGGAAGATATTATTATTCTTGTCTTACAGACAGGGGCTGTGTCAATCAGACTCTTGGTTGTGAAAAACAAAAATAGATTGACTCTGTTAGGCAAGAAGGGAATGTAAGGAAAGGATGTTAATCAGTGGGAGGCTAGAGGACCCACTGGCATGGGCTGTGCAGCAGGACCTCTCTGGCCTATGCTCCCTACCACCACGGGCAAGGATCCAGGCTCCAGATGGTCTCTCCAGTTTTTACCAACCATTAGGATCACAGAAAAGAGTAGCCAATTGACTGAATTATATCACATTCCTGTCCCCTGGCTGGGATGGGGGATGGAGGGAAGGTAGAGGAAGGATTTGGCACCCTCAGCTTCCATGGTAAGAGGTGGGCACAAGAGCTGCTCATCTTCAAAAGTGTACAGTGGGGTATTTTCCAAATGGTAATAAGGCTGTTAAGAGGACAAAGGGTATTTGATTCAGGGCAGCCTAGAAGTCCAAAGGATCAGTCAGAGGAAACAGACTCAGAGAAATTAATCACTTGCTCACTAGACACCTTCCTCCTACACACACACACACACACACTCATAGCAGACAATGACAACTTGAACCTACGTCTTTTGACTTGTCATCCTCTTTTTTTCCACTCTTCCAGAACAGACTCTTGCAAAGTGAAAGAAATTTTGATGGACAGAGGCACAAACAGGAAAGTAGATATTGACTAGAGTGCCCAGAAGAGCCTCACAGTTGTACCAGGGAAGACATAAGGCTGGTCAAAGCAACCCAGCTGACAGGAGGGAGGGAGGTTATCTGGGACTGGCTGTGAGGGGAGGGCATATCCTCCAAATAGAGCAGTAAAAAGGAGAGAAATGCTGGAGGTGAAGTGGGTGTGGAGCAAGAAGCAGAGTGCCCCTGGAGTTCTGGGTCTGGACTAGACAGTAACTGCACAGGCAGGCATTCCCCAGGAGGGGCTGGAATGTCCATAAAGGCTGCTCTGGAGGTGCTGAGTCAGTGTAGCCTGGAGCAGCCACTCCTCCAAACATAGGAGCTCATAAATCACAGCTGACAGGGTGGGGGCTCTCTGCTGTGCACACCTTTTGTTTCAGGGACAGATGGCCACTGGAATATGCATGCAGGCAGACTGTGTGATTAGGGAACTGTATGTGCACGGTTAGAGTGGTTATTAAGCCAGAGAGCTGAAGTAAGCAAAGAAAGAGATTGTTTCTGCCCCAACACCCCTTAGACCATGACAGTGTTCCTTAACTTCAGCTATTAGAATACCAATTGTGCTGTTACTTATTAAAGTCATCCTTTTATTCAGACTCACTTTTTAATCCAAGTAAATATATTTTTAAAAGATATTTTAGACTTTCCATCTGTTATGTGAGGAGCTTGGAAGTTTTCACTCTGTCCCAACAAGTAAAGAACTGAACAAACAAAATATAAACAACTCTTCTTAGATCTGTAAGAGAAGTGTGGCCACAGGGCAAACTGCAGCCCTCAAAATTGGAGAGACAGAGAGTTGGATATGGAGAATCAAAAATCACCAGAGCAGAAACCCATGAGCTGAAACCTCCACAGGAACCAGTACTTGGATAGAAAAACCTGAACTACAGCTGACAAATAGCTAGAATCTCATTGTGGACAAGTATGAAAGTTGAAACTCCAGGGGGATCCAGTCATAGGAGGACCCTCCACAAGGTTCTCTGGTAAATATTGGAGAAAAGTCCCCTGTGATTCCAACAAGGATGAGATGAAAGGAACCATTTTGAAATATGCCAGAGCATTGTATTCTTAACAAGTCCTGCCCTCAGAGAAGCTACTTTACCAGAGCCTAAACTTTTGGAGTTTTATCAGAGTCTAACTGACCTAGGGAAGGAAAATATCCAATCCCAGCCCACTCTAACTATTCTGTCCACCCTAAGGGTGGGGTAAAGGGAGTCTGAGAAGCACTTGTGAAGTTTGCAGTCCAGGGATATAGACCCACCAAATGACCTAGATGTAAGCATAGGACTTTAGAACACTGCCTGTCCCCAACACCTTACCATTATATTACCTAAGGCATATTTACCACAATTCCTTTTACCCAGTACATTATGTCTGGCTATAAAGAAAAAATTATAAGGCATACTGAAAGGCAAAATACACAGTTTGAAGAAACAGAGCAAGCTCACAACCAGACTCAGATATGGCAGGGATGTTGGAATTAACAGACTGGGAATTTAAAACAACTATGATGAATACACTAAAGGCTATAATGAATAACGTAGACAGCATTCAAGAACAGATGGATAATGTAAGCAGAGAGATGGAGATTCTAAGAAAGAATGAAAAAGTAATGCTAGAGATCAAAAACACTGTAACAGAAATGAAGAATGCCTTTGATGATCTCATTAAAAGACTGGAAATTATGGAGAAAAGAATCTCAGAGCTGGAGGATATCCCAAATAGAAACTTCCAAAACTGAAAGGCAAAGAGAAAGAGAAAAGACTGAAAAAACAGAACAGAGTATCCAAGAATGGTGGGACAACTACAAAAGGTATAACATATGCATAATGGGAATGTCAGTAGGAGAAAAAAGCAGAAAAGAAACAGAAGAAATATTCAAAATAATATTTACTGAGAATTTGCCCCAAACCACAAATCAGGAAGCTCAGAAAATACCAACAAAGATAAATAATAAAGAAAAAGCACAAAAACTGCACCTATGCATAACATACTTAAAATGCAGAAGTTAGAAGATAAAGAAAAAAGTCTTGAAAGAAACTAGAAAGAAAAAAAAAAAAACTGCCCTACCTATAGAGGAGCAAATATAAGAACTTCATGTAAATTCTCCTTAGAAACCATGCAAGCAAGAAGAGGGTGGAGTGAAATATTTAAAGTATTAAGGGAAAAAAACTACCAACCTAGAACTCTGAACCCTACAAAATTATCCTTCAAAAAATTGAAAGAGAAAGAATTTCTAAAAAAAAAATGGAAGAAATTTATTGCCAACAGACCTGCCTCACAAAAAATGTTAACATAAGTTCTTCAGAGAGAAGGAAACTCAGATCTACATAACGAAAATGATAGAAGAAATGAGTGGCAAGATGGTAGACTGGAAGCAGCCCACACATGTGGCTCTCAAGGAGAGGATTGAAAGTTGAAGGTAGATGCCCACCTATAGATGTGCCATCTTGAAAAGAGCATTGTGAATTATTGGAGAAGAAACAGGCGACATTCAGAATGAAGGAGAGGGAGACAGGGTGTTCCACTCAACAAGATCAGAAGGTACCTGGGGGAGGCATTTATGTGTGGGGAAGGACAGGAGGAGAGAACCCTGGGGCTTCATGCCCCCTGACCGTGGACATTGTGCCCTGAGCTGTGAGGGGTTCCCCACCACCCTACAGACCTCCAGACTGATCAGGGTGCTGCTTAGAGTCTGTGAGGCATCACTGCACCAGAAAGTGGGCACAGGAAGAACCTAGTGGCTTTTGTTCCTAGGTTGCTGCAATTGACCACATTCTGAACTCTCAGGTCCAATGTACCAGGTCTACACGGGGAAGTTTTGCTGTAGCCACCTCCACATCATCCCAGCCAGACCAGTGAGGGAGCAGAGAAAGCGAACACTTTCATACACCCTGTGACTAGAATGTGAGCACTCCTACCCCCCATGGGGGATTTGAGCTGAATAGGCATGGCAGAATCCACCTGAGAAGCCCTGCAGCAACTGCCTTCATGGAACATGGGCAGGGGGAAACCCCCAGCCGCCCTGCAGGCCAGCCCTACAGACCCACTCCCACAACCTACACACTGCCTGCAGGCCCTGCAGCTCTTCCCCTGAGGCTTCTCAACTGCCACTGAAACCCATGCCCTTGCCCCTAAGGCTCTACCCATTTTCTGACAGGAACTGCCTCTCCATGGCCCAACACTCCACCAGGGCCCCACTAGCCTTGATCCATCACTGGACCTGGACCTAGTTGGAGTGAACACTCATAGGCCTGACCACTATCACTGCCTAGATAGCCTTTCCCAGTTTCCACTGTCACAACTGTGGGGAGACCCAGGCAGATCAATCTCCTGCAACACCCACCTCCATGGAGACAGATTCACCAAGTCCCCAACCCAGGCTTCCAACAGCAGCCTGAGGAATGACCCACAACTCTCCATGAAGATCATCTAGCACCTGCTTGGACTATGGCAATCACAGGAGAATGGCTTGTAGTGCATCTGCCCCTCCCCTGCTGGGTCAGTCTTCCACAGTATGTCAGAAAAGCATCATCTAGGGACCTGTGATGGAGGGTGTCTGTGATGGAGGGATTAGAGACTGGCTGTGTAGGGAGTGGCTCAAAGCAGTAAATACCTTCGTGCTAATCCAGGTTTCTCAGGGTTGGCAAAGGGAGTTAAGAATACCCAAAGGGAGAAAAGTACCATGAAACCTGTGCTTCTGGGTTGGAATTCATATGAACTCATGATAGGTAGCTAGCTAGACTTAAAAATAATTATAGAAATTTATATTTACATGTATTTATATTGATAAATGTGTGTGTGTGTGTGTGTGTGTGTGTGGAGAGAGAGAGACAGAGACAGAGTGAGAGCCTGGGAACGGTGACACCCAATAGCAAGGAGCACATTTGACATCCAGATCTTGGTTTCTAAATACCATTCTCCACTAAAAGTAACCAGGATTCCTTTGAGAAATGGTTGATGGCAGTGCTGGAGCTGAAAATTCTGGAGAACTTTGTGCCAGATAGCAACGAATTGCTCAGAGAATGATGAGGACATGTCAAAATGAGAGAGTACAGATAAGAAAGGCTCTCACTTGTCAAATCTGGGGCAATTTGAACATCAAAATAAATGATGATAGTAAATAAATAATGATTATAACCAATTGAATAAAATAGGAATCCATGAGTCCATACAGATATGAATAAATAAATTGAGAAAAGACAAAGCTTTTTCTCAGCAGAAGGAATAGTAGAATGATGGAATCAGAAATTCACTATTTGGCAACCACCAAAGTAATGATTAATTCATCGAAGAAACATCAATAGATGCTAAAACAAGTACTTAAAGTTTGACAAGGAATAGAATATTTCCATAGTATCAAAATATCTCCCTGTCAAATGCTTATAAATTATAGAAGATAAAAGAGTAGCTTTTGTATAGTGAAAAACCTGGCAGACATCATCTTAAGTAATCAGAGTTAACTTCCTCAGTAAGGGGGCAAATCAGCATGTGTCCCCTTCCACGGGATGCAGTGAGAGGAACACAGCATCACCTCTGTGATATTTTGCCAAAGATGCATAATCTGAGCCTAATCATGAAGAATTGTCAGACAAATGCAAATTGTGGGACATTCTACAAAATAACTGACGTGTAATTGATATTTACAAGTGTCGAGGTCATGAAAGTCAAGGAAACACTGAGAAACTGGAAGACTTAAGAAGACCAAAGATGTACAACAACTGAATACAGCGATCCTGGGTTGGATTATTTTGCTATAAAGGATATTGGGTGCAATTAGTGAAACTCGAATGGGGTCTGCTTGAATGGTAAGTTCCTTATTTTGATGGTTGTATTGGGGTTATGAAGAGAGCATCTTTGTTTGTAGGCAATACACAGTCATTCAGGAGTGATCACATGAGCAACTTACTATCCAATGGTTAAGGAAACATTCTGTATAAGATCCTTAAACTTTTCTGTAAATTTGAAGTTGTTTCAAAATTTTAAAAAGATCTTTAGGATTTAAAAAGAAAATAACTCTAAAATAAATACAATGAAACCAAAACAAAGTTACTTCACTGGCTAAGTAAGTTCTGTTGCCTGCAAAGGGCTAAGAGCCTGCCATCTACTCTCACTTTGTTTGAAATGGAGATTGGCAAGTGTTCAGTGTTCAGGGCATGCTTACAACAAACTGAGATTTTCGTGTATCATCAGAAGAGGGACACAAAATTTAAAAGGAAATAATTTTCTTATAGAATGTCTTTTGTTCTTTTGGGTAGATGCCCAGTGATGAGATTGCTGGATCAAATGGTAGTTCTACTTGTATCTCTTTGAGGTATCTTCATGTTGCTTTCCACAGAGGTTGTACTAGTTCGCAGTCCCCACGAACAGTGTATGAGTATTCCTATCTCTCCACATCCACGCCAACATTTGTTGTTTTGGGACATTTTGATAAAGGCCATTCTCACTGGAGATAAGTGATATCTCATTATGGTTTTGATTTGCATTTCCCTGATGATTAGAGATGTTGAGCATTTTTCATATGTTTCTTGGCCATTAGTCTATCTTCTTTTGAAAAGTTTCTGTTCATGTCCTTTGCCCACTTTTTGATAGGGTTGTTTGATTTTTTTCTTGCTGATTTTCCTGAGTTCTATATAGATTTTAGTTAGCCCTTTATTGGATGTGTAACATGCAAATATTTTCTCCCATTCTGTAGGTTGTCTGTTTGCTCTTGTGGTAGTTTCCTTGGCTGTGTAGAAACTTTTTAATTTGATCAGGTCCCATTTATTTATTTTTGTTGTTGCTGTGATTGCCTTTGGGGTCTTCTTCATAAATTCTTCCCCCAGGCTGATGTCTATAAGAGTTTTTCCAACATTTTCTTCTAGAATTCTTATAGTTTCATGCCTTAGGTTTAAGTCTGCACTAGAACATTTATAGCAGCACAATTCACAATTGCAAAGATGTGGAAACAACCCAAGTACCATCAATACATGAGTGGATTCATAAAATGTGTTATACACATACCATGGAGTTCTACTCAGCCACAAAAAACAATGGTGATCTAGCACCTTTTGTATTATCCTGGATGGAGCTGGAGCCAGTTCTACTAAATGAAGTATCACAGGAATGGAAGAACAAGCACCACATGTACTCACCATCAAATTGGTATTAACTGATCAACACTTAAGTGCATATACAGTGATAGTGTTCATCAGGTGTGGGCAGGTATGATGTTATTTAATGCTTTTTTCTGTGTTTATCTGAAATCATCCCTACACCATTCATAGTGCTTCACCTACACCTAGAAAACACTGGAAACTGTTACCCAAATGCATATTTAATAAATGCTGTGCCTAAGTAGATACATAAAGATAACCTGCTTCTCTAATATCCCAATAATCGCTTCTAATAGAGGAATAGAGACAGAGACAATATTGTTAAATGAAAGCCCCGATTTATCGCTGGCCTTGACTCTGTTCGTCTCAAATTCTTTCACACTCAGCCAATACAGTGCTCAGCCTCCTTCTCCTGATACTCATCTTTGAGGCCCATGGTGTCCGCACAATGTGTCCTGGCTCCCCGTCCCAGCAGGCGGCTGTCATTGGCATCTGCGTGTGTGTGCAGCACCCCACCAGCGCGAAGGCGAAGCCTTCCTCTCCTCCACCCAATCCTGACAGCCGCTCCTCTTCCCCACCCTGCCATGGTGAGGGCGGCACCCTCACTGACCAGGTTTCAAGCCAGGATCCTGGGCATTATTATCCCTGACCCCTCTCCGCCTCCCTTCTCCCTGTCCTCTAGATCTGCCCACGGCTGAGTCCTGTGATCCCCAGAGCGTACCGCAGGTGTGTCCGCATTTCCCTGCTCCACTGCCTCCATTCCAGCCCAGGCTCTTAACTGGCCACTCCACATCCTCTCCTGCCCTCTCAATTCATTCTCCAAACTTCAGCCAGAGTGATTTTTTTCAAAAGGTAAATCTACCCTTGTAATTCTCTTCCATAGAACCCTTCAAAGTTGTGCTGTCTGCAATTCACAATTGCAAAGCCATGGAAACAACCCAAGTGCCCATCAATTCATGAGTGGATTAATAAAATGTGGTATATGTATACCATGGAGTGCTACTCAGCTTTAAGAAACAATGGTGATATAGCACCTCTTGTATTTTCCTGGATAGAGCTGGAACCCATTCTACTAAGTGAAGTATCTCAAGAATGGAAAAACAAGCGCCACATGGACTCACCAGCAAATTGGTATTAACGGATCAACACCTAAGTGGACACATAGGAGTACCATTTATCGGGTGTCAGGAGGGTGGGAGGGGGGAGGAGGGGATGGGTGTATACAACCACAACGAGTAAGATATGCAACATTTGGGAGACGGACATGCTTGAAGTTCTTACTCGAGGGGGGAGGGGAGAATGGGCAATATAAGCAACCTTAACACTTGTACCCCCATAATATGCTAAAATTTAAAAAAAATTAAAAAAAAAAGTTGTGCTGTCTAATTCAGTAGCCATTAGCCATGGGGGACCATTTAAATTTAAATTAATTAAAATTAGATAAAATTAAACATTCAGGTCCTCCATTGCACTAGTCACATTTCAAATACTCAACAGTCATGCGGCTAATATTAGCACAGACTACAGAACATAGAAACTTTCAGTTGGATAGTGCTGCCTCAAAAGCTTCCTACCGCATTCAGATAAAATACAAATTTCTTGCTGAGTCTACAAGGCCCATCTTGATTGGCACTCTCTCCTATCTTCTTGCCTGCCTCTCCACCAATCACCACACTCCAGCCACACTGGGCTTCTTTCTATATCCTCAATCAGACCAAGCTCTTTGCTATCTCAGACCTTGCTTATGGTGTCTCCCTCCCTGGACCATGCCCTCTTTTCTCTGCCTCACTGACTCCTACTTGCCCTTCAGACTTCAACATCTCTTCCTCAGAGAGGCCTTTCTCAACTTCCCAAACTAAATAATTAGCCTATTACTATATACTCTTTTTGCACCCTATTTTTCTTCTGTGTTATTTATCTTATATCCCAAATGATGATGTATTTATTTGTGTGTTTAATATCTATCTCCCTAACACCGTTAAGAGAGAGACCCTAATATTTTGTATCTCTATTGCCTCGTATAGTGCCTGGCACAGAAAATACACTCAAAGATTATTTAATGAATGACAACAGAAAGATTTTATTGCAATGTAAGATGAGAATCTATAAATCTTTTCAGGAGTTAGGTTGTGTATGGTGTGGGTAGCAGGTATCGGGGAAAACACAGTTTTCAATCCATCTTTTTACCTTACCACTTCCTGACTAAGAGTCTTCGACTTCAAGACAAATGTTTTCTACTGAGGCAATCCAAGAAAAGGCACTTTATTCTCTTGACTTCATAAGCCAACCTGGGATTGGGAAACAGGAATATGTCTTTACTGCCTAATATCTGGGGTCTACACTAGCAGATCTTTTGAGGGCCATTCCTGCCCCAGTGTTTAACACTGTAATTCTCTGTCTAGAAGGCTGGTTCTTCCCACTGGCAAATTTGAAACTAAGTAGCCTACTATAGAGGTTAATTGCACAGAAAATGTAATCCACAAGGCCATCAACTTTTTTTCCCCCTCTGTGTTTCTTAGGCTGCCATATTAAAAATATCCTAAAAGTATCTAAAAGAAAGGAAAACAAGAAACCTAATACCTAAATCATCCATAGCCTGGATAATTCACTTTGAAAAAGGGGGCACAGGTGTTGCCCACCAGAGAGCAAGCACTAGTTGAAGTCATTGCCACAGAGCCTGACGAGTGAAACAAACCATCTCTCCTGTTGCAACCCCCTCCAGAAACTAATGGGTCTCCTACCTAGATGTATAAAACAGCAGAGTTGAAGGGGCACTAGCACTCCTCAAGTCCCAGCACGATCGCTCACATTTGCAGAAGCAGGCCCAGGCTCCGAGGACTCTAGACTGGGTCTCCAGGCTCGTGGTAGAGAGTGGTGCCACAGCACAAGGTAGCAGGTGCACAGAGCAGATTTCACATCATGTTTCCGTCTTGCCTCCCATGTCCTAGGCCCCCATCGGTAGCGACAGGCTAGGTATATATGAACATGATGCTGTCAGCTGATATCAAGGGAAAGCTTCGAGCCACATGCACCCTGCGGGCTTGACATTTGAATCTTGCTTTGGATCAAGTCAGAGAGTCATAGGTGCTCCACTTTTAAACCACACACCTACATCGCACCTGAGCCAGCAAGACCTCTCTCTTACGCTCCACAACTGACTGCTTCTGTTAAATGAGGAAGGGCACAGGATCTCTATTTGGTCATACATCTCCTCCATCATGACATATTTAATGCAGAGATCAGCTCTTTTCCTCTACGTACTCAGGACCCTGACTTGATTCAGGGCCCAGGGCAAAAAAGTGGCCCTCTTATCTCACCCTGTCCATCCGACGGGAACTGGATGCATGTGATCAACCTGCTCTCTCAATCAGAGACACGATAGCCAAAGAAAAGACATTATGTCCTTTTTCTTCCTCTCCTGGATGAATCGATTTGGGCATTGTGGCTGGAGCCTGGGGAAATAAATATCAGAATAATTTCCATACTAAGATCTCATTCAGTCTGCAAGTAGTGCTGATAATGACATGGACAATTATTAAAGTCCAAGAGTGCCAAAAACATAGTTTGGGAAGCATGGTCAAATCAGTCCCTGAGAGAAGGATCACAGATCAGAGTCTCTAGAGTCGAAAAGTCACTGTGAACCATTCTGTCCTGTTTCTCTCTCCCTGCCCCTCACCCCAGTTATTCTCATCGTACACGAAAACCTAGGAAATGACTGCTCCAATGAAGAAATCTAACCATTTTATCCAAAGAAATATGTTAGGATGCATGGGCCAGCCAGAGGGAGCAAAGAGATTAAATTAATAGCAGTATAATCAACAAGATTTCAGTTCTACCTGCCAAGGTCACAAGTTATAGGTAGGACACCAGAATCCTTTATTCTGCTACATAAACAGTGGCTTTTCACTGGATTTCCTGCTGCTGGCTTCTTAAAACCATTGCCTGGGCCACCAGCAGTGCTGCTAATTGAAGAACTAGGTATTGGTGTATAGGAATGCCTCTGATTCGTGTGTATTGATATTGTATCCTGAGACTTTACTAAATTCATTTATCAATTCCAGGAGTCTCTTGGTTGAATCCTTGGGATTTTCTAAATATAATATATCATCAGCAAAGAGTGAATGTTTGATCTCTTCTGCTCCCATTTGGATGCCTTTAATTCCACTTTCATGTCTGATTGCTATAGCCAGGACTTCCAGCACTATGTTGAATAGAAGTGGAGTTAGTGGGCAACCTTGCCTGGTTCCAGTTCTAAGTGGGAATGCTTTCAATTTTTCCCCATTGAGTATGATGTTGGCTGTGGGTCTGTCATATATGGCTTGTATCATTTTTAGGTAAGCCCCTTCTATGCCTATTTTGTTAAGTGTTCTTATCATAAAAGGGTGTTGAATTTTGTCAAATGCTTTTTCTGCATCTATTGAAAGGATCATATGGTCTTTGTTTTTGCTTTTGTTTATGTGCTGAATTCCATTTATAGATTTGCATATGTTGAACCATCCCTGCATCCCTGGAATGAAGCCCACTTGGTCGTGATGGATTATTTTCTTGATAAGCACCTGCATTCGGTTAGCTAGGATTTTATTGAGAATTTGTGCATCTATATTCATAAGTGATATTGGTCTGCAGTTTTCTTTCTATGTTGCATCCTTTCCTGGTTTTGGTATCAAAGTGGCATTGGCTTCATAAAATGAATTGGGTAGGATTCCATCCTTCTCAATGTTGTGGAATAATTTCTGCAGGATAGGCACCAGTTCTTCTTTGTAGGTGTGGTAAAATTCGGGTGTGAAACCATCTGGTCCAGGACTTTTCTTTTAAAGAAGGTTTTTAATTGCTGTTTCTATTTTGGCTCTTGTTATCGGTCTGTTCAGGAATTCTATTTCTTCCTGGTTGAGCCTAGGGATGCTGTGTGTTTCTAGAAATTTGCCCATTTCCTCCTCATTTTCCAGTTTGTGTGCATAAAGGTTTTTGTAGTATTCATAGATTATATCTTGTATCTCTGTGGCATCAGTTGTAATATCTCCTTTTTTGTTCCTGATGGAGCTTATTAGAGATTTCTCCTTTCTGCTTTTTGTTAGTCTAGTAAAGGTGTGTCAATTTTATTTATTTTTTCAAAGAACCAACTTTTTGTTTTATTAATCTTCTGTGTAGTTTCCCTGTTGTCAATTTCATTTAGTTCAGATTTGATCTCGTTAATTTCACTTCTTCTGCTGGGTTTGAGGTTGGTCTGTTCTTCTTTTTCCAGCTCTTTGAGTTGTTTCATTAGGTTGTCTATTTGTGATCTTTCTGACTTTTGGATATAGGCATTTATGGAAATAAACTTTCTTCTCAGGACTGCTTTAGCTGTGTCCCAGATCATTTGATAACTTGTGTCTCCATTGTTATTAAGTTCAAAGAATTTTTTGATTTCCATATTGATTTCCTCATTTATGCAGTAATCGTTCAGCAGAAGGTTATTTAATTTCCACATTTTTGTGTAGAAATGTGAGTTTCTGTTAGGGTCGCGCCAATAGCAGTCAATTGAGAACCGAATGAAAGACTCAATACCCTTCAAAATAGCAACAAGAAATAAAGTACCTAGGAATATACTTAACTCAGGTGGTAAAAGACCCCTACAGGGAGAACTATGAAACACTGAGGAAGGAAATAGGAGAGGACATAAACAGATGGAAATCCATACCATGCTCATGGGTCAGCAGAATCAACATTGTTAAAATGTCTGTACTATCCAAAGTGATCTACAGATTCAATGTAATCCCTATTAAAATACCAACATCATTTTTCACAGATATATAAAACATAAATTTACACTTCATATATGGAACTAGAGAAGACCCCATATAGCAAAAGCAATTCTAGGCAATAAAAACAAAATAGGAGGTATCAATTTACCAGATTTCAAACTATACTACAAAGCTGTAGTAATTAAATCAGCTTGGTATTGGCACAAAAATAGGGACATTGACCAGTGGAACAGAACTGAGAACCCACATACAAAACCATCCTCATATAGCCATCTGATCTTTGACAAAGCAGACAAAAACATACACCGGGGAAAAGAATCCTTATTCAATAAATGGTGCTGGGGAAAACTGGATAGACACATGTAGAAGACTGAAACAGGATCCACACCTTTCACCTATCACAAAAATCAAATCATGCTGGGTAACAGACTTAAACCTAAGGTATGAAACTATTAGAATTCTAGAGGAAAATGTGGAAATACTCTTCTAGACATTGGCCTAGGCAAAGAATTTATGAAGAAGACCCCAAAGGCAATCACAGCAACAACAAAAATAAATAAATGGGACCTGATCAAACTAAAAAGCTTCTGCACAGCCAAAGAAACTGTCATGAGAGCAAACAGACAACCTACAGAATGGGAGAAAATTTTTGCATGCTACACATCCAATAAGGGGCTGAAAACCAGAATCTATTTAGAACTCAGAAAACTCAGCAAGAAAAAAATCAAACAACCCTATCAAAAAGTGGGCAAAAGACATGAACAGAAACTTTTCAAAAGAAGACAGAATAATGGCCAACAAATATATGAAAAAATGCTCAACATCTCTAATCATCAGGGAAATGCAAATCAAAACCATAGTGAGATATCACTTAACTCCAGTGAGAATGGCCTTTATCAAAAAGTCCTAAAACAATCAATGTTGGCTTGGATGCAGAGAGATGGGAACACTTCTACACTGCTTGTGGGACTGCAAACTAGTGCAACCTCTTGGAAAGCAATATGGAGATACCTTAAAGCGATACAAGTAGATCTACCATTTGATCCAGCAGTCCCACTGCTGGGCATCTACCCAAAAGAACAAATGACACTCTACAAAAAAGACACCTGCACTCGAATGTTTATAGCAGCACAATTCACAATTGTGAAGTTGTGGAAACAACCCAAGTGCCCATCAATGCATGAGTGGATTAATAAAATGTGGTATATGTATACTATGGAGTATTATTCAGCTCTAAGAAACAATGGTGATATAGCACCTCTTGTATTTTCCTGGATAGAGCTGGAACCCATTCTCCTAAGTGAAATATCCCAAGAATGGACAAACAAGCACCACATGTGCTCACCAGTAAATTGGTATTAACTGATCAACACCTAAGTGGACATTTAGGAATAACATTTATTGAGTGTTAGGCAGGGGTTAGGGGGGAGGAGGGGATGGGTCTATACAAACACAATGAGTGAGATGTGCAACGTTTGGGGGATGGTCATGCTTGCAGCTCTGACTCGAGAGGGGGTGAGGGCAATATACATAACCTTAACATTTGTACCCCCATAATATGCTGAAATAAAAAATGAAAAAAAAAAGAACTGGGTATATTTTTGTTTTTTCAAAAGTCAGGATGACATGGTGAAACCGGGCACATTGCTGCTGCTCCCCAAGCATCCTTTTGGAAAGCCTGCTCTTCTTCACATAAATAAAAATTGCATGGCACAGCAGACAGAAGCCTGAAGGTCATAAGACATGCTTTACTAGCTAAATTTCTATATTCCATTCTTCTTATAGGAGGCAAAGCTCCAGGAGTAAAGAGCAGAGATTCACAGACTCAGAAAAAGCTGGAGAATTTGGGTCAGGATTGAGAGAAAGATACATTCCCTGGCTGGGAACTAGTTGATATTTGTTGAACATCTACAATGTGCCAGAGATAGACAGACAGACAGACAGATAGATAGATAGATAGATAGATAGATAGATAGATAGAGATATTTAGTTTCACACAGTAATGTGTATATATGTATATATATCTTTCCCCTTCTGATGAGAAAATCAAAGCTTGGAAAAGTTAAGTGAGTGTCCTGGCGTGGCCCCGAAACACAACCTGAGACAAAGACTTGAGTGCAGGCAGTGTATTTGGAGGCAACCTCAGTAAGCAGGGGTGAGGGTATGGGGAAAAGGGTACAGGGAAGGAGAGAAGAGCCAACACAAGCACTTCGTTCAGCTGATTATGCTGTGGGCAACTAGGCCAAATCCTACTGGACACTTTCTAGGGAACTGTGTAGAATGCACCTCAGGATGCCCCTTTGAAGGGTGAGAGGCTGGGCACCAATCCCTGCATTGTGGGCTGTACCAGTGTGACATTGTGATTTATAATAAGAAATATATTTTGATCTTCATCTCTGATTCCTGGCACTGAGCTGCTAAAACCCTTATAATTTTCTCCAAAGTCTTCTGTGAAAACTTAAGGACTCCTGGCATGGGGAAATTGTTGAATTTTGTCAATTAAAGCTTGACATGTTGGGCTAGAGGATGCATACTAGAAAGCCCAGGGTGTCCTGACACTGGTGATGTCCAGTCCCAGAGGAATAACATGACGTAGAGGGCAAAGAGCATGGGCTTTATACTTGGGCAGGTCACTCTAACAAGTTTCTGTAGCCTGGCATCACTCGGCCCACTATCATTTCAACTGTAGTCATGATGGGCAATTCCATCCACACAGACATTTCCCTCAAAGGTCAGCTGAATCTCAATCTATTGGCTTTCCTGCCTCAGGTCTCCTCCTAAGCTGGGGACCCTCTCTCCACTCACATGCAGGTTGTATAATAGAAAAACAAACCAAGTGTATAGTAAGAAAAAACAAACTATTTTCTCCTACTACTGTATACTCCTAACACAGAACACTTCTGTGACCAGATATGTGGGGTTTTTCCCACACTGATCAATTATCCAACATCAGCTTTGTGTTCTTATATTCAGTTCTTATACTATCTACCTGGACTTAGAGTCAGATTCCACAGGTGAAAGGCTCAGTCCCACAAGACTGCCCTTCATTTTGAATGCTGCTTACAAGTGTGGGCTTCCAGCACTTCTAACCTACTGGTTATAAATTGGGGGCTTCCACAATCCCCTCTTTGGTTTCAATGATCACTTGGTAGAATGGGTCAAAGAACTCAGAGAAGCATTTGTTCATGCTTACCAGCATATTGTACGGGATATTACAGAGGATACAGATGAACAGTGGGGAAGAGGTATGCAGGCAAGGTATATAAGAAGAGATGAGGAGCTCCCATGCCCTCTCCAGGTGTGCTACCTTCCACATGTTCAGCTCACTGAATCCCATAGTTCGTGGATATTTAAGGGAGTTTTATCACATAGGCATGATTGATTATTAACTCAGTCTCCAGTACCTCTTCCTTTCCCAGAAGATGGAGAATGGGGCTGAAAGTTCCAAGTTTCTGTCATGGCTTGGTCTTTCTGGTGACCAGTCCCCATCCAGTATTCCACCAAGAATCACCTCATTAGAGCAAAACATGTTCTTATCACTCAGGAAATTCCAAGGGATTAGGAGCTCTATGTCAGGAACCAGAAAGGAATACCAAATATCAGAACAAAAGGTGTACTTAGCACCCCTACATGCTTATGAAATTATAAGGGTTTTAGCAGGTCTGTGCCAGGACCTGGGGATGAAGACCAAAATATATATATTTCTCATTATAAATTACAGTGTCACCTCTTTTGAGATATGCTGTATAAACAGGTAATGAGGTATCAGTAGGAGGCTCCACAGGCCAGGATGAATGACAAAGTGAATGGGAATGTCCATGCCAAATGGTGAATAGACTTACACATTAAAGGAAATCCCACAATCCTGAACAGATTAGATTTTGCCTCCCCCCCATTGGTGAGGGCAATATTCTTCACTTAATCTACTGATTCAAGTTCTAATCTTTTCCAGAAACATCCTCACAGACACACCCTAGAAATAATGTTTTACCAGCTATCTAGTATCCCTTAGCCCAGTCAAATTGACACAAAATTTAAGCATCACAGTGGCTGAGAACAACCACCACTCACTTAACTCACAATTCTTCCAGGCTGACCATTGAAGATGGGTTCAGCTGGGTGGTTCTTCTGTCTTTGAGGTTAGTCATGCAGGTCATGCTAGGTTAGCTCATCTCTGCTCCATATGGTCTCTCATCCTCCATCAGACTAGCCTGGGCTCATTCTCATGGAAGCTAGTGGGACTACAAAAGAAAGAGTGGAAGCATGTGAGGTCTCTTGAGGCTTAAGCTTAGACCTGGCACATTGTCACATCCCCACATTCTATTAGTTTAAACAACTCCAAAGGCCATCCCAGACTTAAGGAATGGTAAGAAACCTTTCCCATTGATCATTCTATAGAGAAACTACAAATTCTTAATTTTAGAATTAAGACATGCATGATTATCTTGTGCAATTCCTTCATTGTATGAATGAGGAAGTGAGAGTCAAAGTGAATGGGTAACTTATTCAAGGTTACACAGCTTGTTGGTAGATATGCCTCATTCCCTGTGATGGGCCAATCCAACTAGACAACACAGTAAGGAATGAAACCAATGAGACTGCCCACCCAGGAGGGCCGGATGAGTCACTGGCACCAAGAATACGCAAGTTTGTGTTATCTGCTTGCTCCGGGCAACTCATGAAAATGTCCCAGCCCAAACTTCAAGCCACATTGCTGCAACATTCCCTCAGTGCATCTATTCTTTATTGAGAATTAAATGATTTATGGCACAAAACCTGTAATTGTAGATATATTTTAAAAATCTCTTCAAGACAAATGGCACAGGTATTGAAATACTCTGCTATGAGCCAATTTGGGTTGTTCAAAACAGAAAAAGGACATGAGGGACAGAAATTTTCAGTAAAGTTATCATTTTTAGTTAATATACTAAGAAGAATGTGGCTGTTCATTGCATGCAATTCATCTTTGTTCTTTTGTATACATTTTGATGAGCTTTCTTAAATTCCCTTGGTAAATGGCAGATATTATGGGCTTTTTGTTAAAACTTGGGAGCAACTAAGCATGCAATGAAATATGACTAGTTTCCAACAAGCTCAGAATTATCATTAACAGCAATGTTTCACCAACACAGGTTACACTTGTACATTTTGCTGAGTTAAATTTTTATACTTCACAGTTCTGATTTGGAATAAGGAAAAAAAAACAAGCTACCCATTAGGCAGAGTACATAATTCATAACAAGAAACAACAAGGACTTTTTATATGTGCAGTCTGCAGTCCGCGGCCACTGTCTGTATCTAACCTCAGGGTTGAAAAGGAGTGTGTGAGCAGTTTACTATTCATGTTTTGCCTATTTTCTTAATTTAAAATTTTACCTAATACTTGAATTGTCATGGCTAAAAATTAATAGAATACATAAGTAAGAGTAACTACTGTGAGTAACCTCCACCCCTGCATTCCCACCCCCATCCACCTCCAATGCCACTCACCTCTCAAGAGGCAATTTTGTTAGAGCAGGAGACCAGGAGACAGGGCTGAGACCGGATGCAGGGCTTGCAGAGTGGGTGCAGGTGTTAAAGTAAACAACCTTCAAGCAGAACCCAACCTGAGGGGCTGATAACCACAGGCAAGAACCAGCTTCAACTGCCTTGTCAGCTATATTGGTCAGCTTACCTGAGCTTTGGCTAATTACAATATCATTTACATTGTGGTTTTAAAATTTCTCCACCCCTGAAATCACCATGACAATTCCAAGACAACCATACAAAGTATGAAAATGGGAGGGAACCCAATTCTAGGAATTACCATCTAAATTCTTAGTAAAAGCCAACTCCGTGGCATTGAATATTCCTCCCCTCAATTAATAAGACTGCAAAAGATCTGAAACCACCTCCTCCCAGTGCAACTGCTCTTTTGAGCCTGCCCAGTTTCCCCCCTGAGAGTGTACTTTCACTTTCAGTAAAAAGTTGTCACTTGCTTGGCTTATGTGGTGTGTCCCAAAATTCTTTTCCTGATGATCAGTAAGAACCAGGAAAAACCTCCACTTGGAGGTTGGTAACAATTTGATATGTAGCTTTCTAGATATTTTCCTATGTGTTCACATTTATAACATAAATATATAAAGGCTTTTTAAAATTTTACATAAATGGCATTCTTCTCTACATTTTGTATTTAAATTCACTTTTTACATTTAGTCATATGTCTCAAAGATCTTTCCATGCTGTCATAGATAGATGTACATAAATTTTTTTACAATATTTTATAGTATCATAATGTGACCCTCCCCTGTTGATGGGCCTATGGATTCTTTCTGATTATTTTTTTATTAGTACAAGTGGATATTTTATGTGTGCCAATGCTTCAGTCTTTAGTATAACTCCTTGAAATGGAATTGCTGGGTAAGGGGAATAAGCATGCTAAATTTCAACAGGCTTTGTCCAGTAATGTTCCAAGAAGACTATACAAATCATGTTTTGTGCTCAGTGCAAGCCAGGTAGGGTCATACAGACAGAGTTCACATCCAGCCTCCATCACTTCCTAGGTGGTGACTTGAGAAGTTGCTCAAGCTCTTTGTGCCTTGATTTCCCCATTGCAAATATGGGTCTAATACATATCTTTAAAGAATCTTGAGAGTTTCAAATCATAGTGAATTAAAATGCAAGTGCCTGGTCTATGGTGGGTATTCAACTCTCCCAAAAAATAGTAATCTAGTTTTAAAACTTTAGTATGAACAAAAATATCCTGTTTGCAGTACAGGATTCTAGGGCACCATCCCCAAAGATGTGACTTGCGTTATCTGAAATATGGCCCTGAATGTTAGTTACACTTTGTGATAAGCCTTCCAGAAGATATTGGTGTGATTAGTTTTTGGAACACACTTTGAGAATCACCCTTTACTAATTCCCAGTTCCACTGAAGACTCCCTCCTGCTGAATGAATCCCACTTAATGTAGACAAAGAGACAATTTTCTGACCTTATTCCTAGCTGTCCATGTCTGTCCTCTCCAATAGGAGAGTTGGATCAGAAGCAGCATGGACAGAGCTGTGGGCATAATTTGTTAACTGGTCCTTTGAACTCCATGGACTTTGAGATATTTTTTGAGACAAAGAAAATTTTACATAACAAGTTTATAACAATAATAATTGCTCTTGGAAAGAAATAACCCTGTATTCAGATGGAGGAAATGCCATATTTAATCAAATCCAAGATGCTAAGAAATAAAAATGCTGTCACTTATAATTGTAAGATGTCTTCTATTGTAAGTTGTGTTCTAATTTCAGAGATATTAAAATGTGAGAAAATCTGTCTTAGAATTGATGAAGTACAGAAATTTGTGTGAGTTACTCAACATGCAATGAGGGAAACACCAAATCATGTCCCACTGAAAAAAGATGGTCACCCAACCATCCTGTAAAGGAGGGAGTCTTATTGCCTGGAGGTCATTTGATTTGCTGAGCACCCAGAGGGGCCTGGGTATATGGTTGGCATGGAGGGTAGGCAGAATTGTTGGGCTTAATAACGGATGGAGATGTATAAAATCCTGGGAGGAATACCAGGAAGAGATAGAGAAGTGAGGATTCTGAGTACTGCACACACTCACACATATTCACATGTCCACTCACTCAAACATACACAGTGCCTTTGCAATGTTCTTTAGGTGAGGGATATGCATCACAACCTCTTTCTCCTTCTCTTTAACAGATCTTCAGTAAAGCTGTCATTTGTCATTATACTCTTTATGAGTGGGTTCCTTGTGGGTACTTAGGTTTATTTCTACTTTCGTAATAAGTAAAGATGGAGAAAACTCAAGCTGGAGAAACCGAAGGCTGAGCAATAGCTGTCAACTGATTCTCAGTATCAGGTTTTAACCTAGTTCACAAAGAAGGAAACTGCATCAGAAGGGCTAAGTAGCCTGTCTGGCATCATGCATCATGTCTGAACCCCAGCTAGAGTGCAGATCTCCTTGTGTCCTCTCTGCTTCTAGGACTAGAGCTCCTTCCAGAATCAGGGATTTGACCCTTCTGTAGGCAACATCTAATGTTTTGCTCATTAAAATTAGCTATGGGTAGAGATTTATGGATTCCAAGAGACCTAAGACATTCAGTGGGTTATTCTGCTATCCTTACTCTATTCAAACAAAAGAAATACAGCCTTCGATCACTGACACAGAGGCTGCAGTCCTCTATGAGATTTCTCGCGCTTTTTCTGTCTATGTCGAAACAGTTATGCTACCCCTGAACCTGGCAAAAATGCATGTGTAGTTGTGGAAACAGGGTGTTGCTCACAATTGATCATCTGTTGCAAAAAAAGGGTGGCATGTTGAGCTCTCTTCTGACCCCTCTTAGAGCAGATGCAACCGGACATCTCTGTGAGAGGGCATATCACTATAATTTAGATGTGCTGCAACTCCTGGCACTCTGAGTGCCCCCAATTCAAGCCTCAAACTGTCTTAATAGATAGGACCGTATCCATAGGTACTAATATTGAGCACGGTTCTCAGCAATCATCCCAAAGGAGCCAAGCCATCAAGAAAACCTGTTCTGCCTTTGCAAATTAAATGGAATGCTTAACAGTTCACATGAGGAAAATACAAAACCTGTAAACAGCTCTTTCAGGTTTAATAAGCTGAGAACTTAGCTGACTGTTTTCTGCAACTTGACAGTCCTAAGTGACATCCACACAATGGGGTGTCACTCTTCTTCACAGATCCATTCTTTCACTGCTAATAAATGCAAGTGTCACATGGAATCCACTTCTTGTTTAATTTTCTGCAGCATAATGCAGAACTGAATCACCAGCACCCCAGCAGGTTTCTAACGTGCTCCTATAGAATGAACAGAATCTCTACAAAGAGATGCCTGCCTGTGCTGATTCCATTCTCCCACTGGGAAGACAGTAGAGGGAAAGAGAAGAGGTGCTTACAGATAATCTCTCTGGGTCCATGTCTGATGTTTGGGGGTTTTTCATTCAACTTTATTGAGGCACAATGCACATTCAAGAGATTGCATACATTGTGAGGGCTCAGGCCAGTAATCATGACTACTGTAGACACCCATATAACCAACACAATAAAAGTATAGAAATTAAGGTCACCTCGGAAAGTACCCTTTTGCCTTTTTTCAGTTAACTCCTCCCCAACCAACACCCCTAGAAAATCACCGATCTGTTTCTGTCATTGTAAATTAGATTTCCCCTTTTTGTTTCATATAACTGAACCCATTTCACAGATGGTCTTTTGTGTCTGTCTTTTTCACTCAGCATGTCTGTGAAGTTCACCCATGTTGTGTTTGTTCCTTTTTAATGCTGAGTATGTTCCATAGCATGGAAGTGTTACTCTTTGTCTACCCATTCATTGGGTGAGGGAAATTTGGGTTGTTTCCAGTTTGGGCAATTATAAATAAAGCTGCTATGAACAGTTGTATATGACTCTTTGTGAGAAAGCATGTTTTCATTTCTCTTGGGTAATTATCTGAGAGTGGAATTTCTCTGTCATATTGTAAGTATATGTTTAACTTTACAAAAAATTGTCCATTTTTCAATGTGGTCGCACCACTTTGTTGTTCTACAGCCTCAGCAACCCTTGGAATTTTCATTATTTTTAGCACATTCTATTGGAGTTGAAGAGTTATCTCACTATAGTTTTAATTTGCATTTCCCTGAAAACTAATGATATTGAGCATCTTTTCAGGAGCTTTTTGATCATTCAAAAAAGTGTTCATCCAAATTCTTTGCCCACTTTTTACACTTTTTATTGAGTTATGTCTCTTTCTTACTGAGTGTGTGTTTGTGTGTGTGTGTTTGTATGTGTGTGCATATATACAAATTATATATGTATTCTGGATATAATATATATATATCATACACACACACATTGGATGCAACTCCTTTGCTAAATATGTATATATATTTTACATATATATCCTCCAATCTGTGACTCGCCCTTTCAAATTCTTAATGATGTATTTTGTTTTTGTTTTTTGAAGAGCAGAAATTTTTATTTGTGATGAAATCCAATCGTTCAAATTTTTTTTTTTTTTTTTTTTGAGACAGAGACTCACTTTGTTGCCTGGGCTAGAGTGAGTGCCGTGGCATCAGCCTAGCTCACAGCAACCTCAAACTCCTGGGCTCAAGCAATCCTACTGCCTCAGCCTCCCGAGTAGCTGGGACTATAGGCATGCGCCACCATGCCCGGCTAATTTTTTTTTTGTATATATATTTTTAGTTGGTCAATTAATTTCTTTCTATGTTTTAGTAGAGACAGGGGTCTCACTCAGGCTGGTTTCCTGACCTCAAGCAATCCGCCCGCCTCAGCCTCCCAGAGTGCTAGGATTACAGGCATGAGCCACCATGCCCGGCCAATCGTTCAAATTTTTGAAAATTTATTTTGTGTAAAACAAAACATCTCTAAAAACCTTTGTCTACCCTAAAGTCATGATATCTTTCTGTGATGTTTTCATGCAGAAGTTTTATAGTTTTAGCTCTTGTATTTAAGTTTATGATCCATTTGGAATTAATTTTTGGTTGCAGTATAAAATAAGGATAAAAGTTTAATTTTTTCAGTTATCCTGAATTGCAGCACAATTTGTTGAAAAGACTATACTTTTCCCATTTAATTTCTTTGGCCTCTTTGTGTGAGTTTTTTTTAAACTCTATTCTGTTTAAATTTATGCCAATGACACATTGTCTTAATCATTGTTGCTTTATGGAAAGTCTTCAAGTCACATCACATGAATCTTTCAACTTTGTTCACTTAAAGAACAAAATCGAAATTAATAAAACAATTTCCAGTAGCATCAAAAATATGAAATACTGAAGGATAATTTGACAAAATATGTGCAAGACCTGTACTGCAAAACTATATAAAACATTTCTGAAAGAAATGTAAGACCTAAAAATAAAGAAATATATGATGCCAATAGACTGGATGACTCAATATTTTTAAGATATCTGTTCTCCCCAAAATTGATGAGAGTTTTTATCATAAATAGGTGTTGAATTTTATCAAATGCTTTCTATGCATCTATTTAAATACTCCTATAGTTTTCCTCCTTTATTCTGTTAACATAGTGAATTGCAGTGGCAGATCGTGGAATGTAAAACCAGCCTTAACACTCCTAGGGTAAACCCTGCCTGGTCACTATACATTATCTTTTTAAAAATATTACCTGATTGAATAGATACTTCATAAAAGCTGATATAGAAGAGCCAATAACCACCTGAAAAAATACTTTACATCATTATTCTTCAGGGAACTGTAAATTTAAACCACAGTGAGAGATTATTTCACATGCATTAGAATGATCGACACTAAAAAGAATGAAAGTACAAAGTGTTGGCAAGGACATAGAGCAACCAGAACTCTCGTGTGAAGCTGGTCGGAGAGTAAAAATGCTGCAAACACTGGGCAATGCTTTGGTAGTTTCTTATCAAGTTAAACATACACTTTCTATATGAACCATCCATTCTACTCCTGAGTATTTATTCAATAAGAATAAAGATACATGCTACAAAAAGACTTGAACACAAATGTATATAGCAGCTTTATTCATAACAGCCAAAACTGTAAACAACCCAAAGGCCAATCGACAAGTGGATTGATAAATATATTGTGGTATACCTTAATGTATATCCTTAGCAATATAAAGGAACAAATTGCACACAACAACATTGGAGCATCTCGCAGATATTAGGCTGAGTGAAAGAAAGCATACACATAAGAGTACATACTGTATTATTCAATTTATGTGAAATTCTAGAGCAGGCAAAGATAATCAGTGGTGGTCAGTAGGGGTGGGATTTCGGTGTAGAAAAATTGGCTGGGAAGATGTGTGAGGAAACTTCTGGAGAGATGGAAATGCTCTGTGTCTTGGTTGAGAAGGTGGTTACGTAAGTGGCAGTGTTTGTTGGAAGTCGCTGCCATGTGCACTTAAATGTTCGAACTTCATTGTGCATAATTATATTTCGATAACATTGACTTAGATTTGATGCATGAAATTTTGTAATTATCTATTTGTGTGAGTGAGTGCTATTTCACACGGCTTCCTCATTTGCACGCCAGCTCCGTGAGTCTGAGGACCACGCCTACTTTGCTTGCCATTGAATCCCAATGCCTCGGCCCACAGGACTTCGCAGACAGAAAGTATCCAACAAAGATTGTTACAGGAAGGAACGAGGAGGAATTTAGAATCATATTCAAGGACACAAAACTTGCCCACATAAAACAAGAAGAAACAATACAGGGCATTAACTTACTTGAGTGCAGGGTTGAATTTACCAAGTAAAAGGGCAATAGTGCGGGGAGAAGATAAGTGAGTTTGTGTGTTCTAAAGCCATTGAAGAAGGTACTTTGCGATACGTGAGTTTTAAATACTAACAATTTGGACAGTAGCAGTATAGGAGAGATGGAATTCCTGGTAGAGAAAACTTCATGGATAAAGAGATGGAGGTAAATGAGTGGCAAATGAGGCAGGAAGAAAATTCTCAAATTTCCATCTTACTCCCAGAGTATGCAGACGAAGAGAGCCGCCCTGCAGCTCTAGCCCCATCTAAATACAGACCACTGTCCCTCTCTGCCACTCCTGCCGTGCACGCTCCCAGTGGCTGCCAAGGCGGAATGCCCCCTGTGCTGAGAGCCCGAGGACCTGCAGCTTTGCTGGTGCTTGGCGAGGCCCTGGTGCTTGGCGGCGCTTCCTGGGCCCGGGGCGTGCCACAGATGAGTTTCAAAGAGAGCATCTCGGGTCTTCTCAGCACCATGCACACCAGAGGCAGCAAATTACAAGCTGAAAATTCATTACATTTGTTAAAACCCTGAATTTATTTAGACAAAAGCAGATGGAGAGGATGGATAAGCTCGTTACATTTCAGCACACCACACTTTATTCAGAAGAAATGAAACAGAACGCATTATGCGTTCTTTTCTTCCCATCTGCTTTCCCTTCCCTAAGTTCAGGTTTATTATTAATATAATGAATTCATCTTGGCTCCCCCTCAATTCCAATAGCCTGTACTCCTAATTAAGTTTTATTCTCATTGTCCTTTTCAACTTCTAAGAAACTCTTTTTTCAATGTAGTTATTTACCCCAGACCTCAAATCATTTCTGCAGATGAACTGCCACTACTAGGCATATGAAATACCTTAATCAAATTATAATTTTTCTCAAACGGAAGAGATTATCTAGGCCAGTCTGTTCCCCCAAAGCAGATCTGACTTGAAAGGTGTATTTTATAGAAAATGGGACCACTCCTGACTTGGGTTTCAGGAAGAGGAGGCAGCAATCATCTTCCTCTGGTTCTAAGTGTTCTGACATTGGTCAGTTCACTATTAACCAGTTCATTAGTTCTCTGTGTCCCCCACTTACCAATGCTTTTTAAAATTCATTCCCCAAACTAATTGATGTAATGAATACACAAAGTCTTTCCATAAAAGCCCAAGGCTCAGAGACAGTAAAGATAGAAGAAGAGATTGTAGAAAAGTGCTTAGAGGGATACAGTGACTCCAAGGCGAATCAGACAGGTTAGGGTTTCTAACATATTTGTCCCCAACTAAGGCAGCTGGGAAAGCAGATTGTGTGTGTGGTATTGTCCCCCACTGCTATGGCCTGCGAATCTGTGTGTAATTATTGCAGTCCCTGTCCCAGGCCTTTTCCAGACTGCTGGGGCTTTTCCAGTCAGGCATGAGCTGATGCCAGTGACCCTCGGGCCACCATTCCTGCAGGTCATACGTGTCTGCCCGAGAGAAGGAGACCTTCCTAGCAGTTGAAAGAGCACACTCTGGAATCACACTCTTGCGGTAAAATCCCAGCTCTGCCTCCACCTCCTAGTTAGAATAGCAAACTTGATCAAGCTAATTTATGTCTCAGTTTCCTTATCTGTAAAACAGGGCTAATGGTTCAAACCTACTTCCTAGAGTTATTGTGAAGATTGATGTGAGAAGGTATGAACAGCATTCACCACAGTGTCTGGCACATGAGTGCTCAGAAAATGTTGAGTGTCACTACTAATGAGGACTACCGTTATTCTGCTGCTATTGAGGGAATTCGTCAGGCCTCCAGAATTTGACCCCAACTCAAGGCCGCATCCTTACGTATGCACCCAGAGATCTAGAAAAGCAACCCACAACTCAAGCCATAGTGACTCACAATGTTGAGATCAAATGTCTCCCTTGGGTCAGTTCCTTAGTGCATTCAATGGAGGGACTGTCCTGATGAGATTTTTGAGTGGAATTTGAGTGTCATCATGATTCTTCTCCTGGAGGCCAAATCCCAAAGAAAGTTGCTCTGTGCTGCTTTATTTCAATCCTATTTATGTTGTTAGAATTTCCTTCTTGGGCATTGCATTCCTTACTAATAACACTGGGTGAAGTTGGTGTTAGCTTTACCCATGGGTCAAGGATGCCTGCTGTCAGTATTTATTTATTTATTTATTTAGACGAGGTCTGGCTCTATTGCCCGGGCTAGAGAGCAGTGGTGTCATCATAGCTCACTGCAACCTCAAACTCCTGGCCTTAAGAGATCCCCAACCTCGGCCTCCCACAGTGCTAGGATTACAGGTGTGAGCCACCTGTCCTTTGAAAATGAGCAAGATCCGTCCACTTCTCTTTACACTACTGGGGCCTGGATCACAGGGAATCAGACCTGGCCCTGGCCTTTCATTCTAATTGGCTCTGGGTCTCCCTGTCACTGACCTCTGAAGACAGCATGCTATAGAGCTGTGACATTGAAGCTTTGATTAATGAGCTTTTCTGGAGCTGTTTAGTTGCTACCTGTCTCGTACCTTGAGCGAGACACCTCTCCGAGCAGGTGCTGTTCTTCCTGAAGGCAGGAGTGGAGCGAGCGCCCCAGTGACCGCTGAGCCCTCCCGCCCCTATTGGAGCTGTGCAGGCCTCTCTGCTTGCAGAGCTGGCGAGCAGAGTTTTTATGGCCCTGCTCCTGGGCTCTTAGTAGAAAGCACATTTTCGCAAACTTAAATCTTCTAAATTGGAGTTGCCGCCTTTAAAGGGTAAGCTGACCCACTGTCCTTGCTGGCCAATGAAACTTCTTCTAAATGCAGAAAAAAAATTAACACCTTCCTTTTCAGACACTGGATGAAAAAGGCCACTACTAGGTCAGAATATTGGCTCCAATCAAATTGTTGGTGTTGTTTATTTTTATAGATGGGAAAACTGAAAAATGTCAGTCCCTTCTACCTTCTTTCTCTGCCTTGGTCTCTTGCTTGTCCAGCAAGTGGACATGCCGTGGTGCCGCGGAATCATCCTGGATAGCGGCCCTCCCAGACGCGGTCTGGCCGTGCTGACTTAGAAACCCCACACGCCTGCAGACACAACCGCACCGCAGAGGACAGGGTGCAGTGATGACGTCGGGACAAATGTCACAGCTGTCTTGCCCCAGCGCCTAGGCCCCTCTGCCCCAGATGTGCACCCACCCAGGCCAGCCCGTCACTCAGGCCTCTGGATGCTGTGTGGGAAGAAGAGCCCTCCGACCTGGACGAGTGTGCCGTTGGACACAGGGCCCAGTCCTGGAGAAGCAACTTCAGGACCAAAGGCAAAATGACAGGGGATCTGGAACCTGGGACCAGAATCCCCACCTTGCAATCCTGTCTCTGCATGACAATTGTGTGACCTTGGGGAAGGTCACACAATACCTTCCCCATCCCTAAAACCTCACAGGGTAGTTGTAAGGACTAAAATCTGAACATAAAAAATATTCAGCACAGGCTTGATTTAAAAACTCATTGAAAAACCTATCATCGCATATCACTGCCCACCGACAGCTTCCTCCTGCAGATGGAGCAAGACCCAGCCCCCACAGGGCCGCACAACCTCACCCGCCTTCCTCTGCCACCGAGGCTGCCCCTCTGCCCTGCTCACTCAGCCTGTCGCACTGGCTGGATCAAATACAGAAACCTTCCTCTCACCTCAGGGCCACTGCGCTTGCTATCCCTCCAGCTAGAATGTTCTCACCTCCCCCAGACCCACCGCCCCATTCTCTTGGCTTGTTCCTTAACTTTATTCAATTCTGCCTCTTCCCTAACTGCTTTTTCTAAAATAAAACATACCATCTTTGCACCCTCTCCCCTTTTGCTTTTTTTTGGTAGAATACCCCTACCTTAAATTGTATTATTTATTTGTTTTGTAGTGAATGAATGACATATGAGTACTCAACGAGTGTTGATTTCCTTTATTATATGAAAGGTGATATACAAACTTGCACCACTCTGGTTCAGAGCTCTGCAATAGAGTCAGGAAGCCATTGTAAGAAGGACCAACCGCACGACAGGCAACCTTGCAAAAACGCCAGGAACTTGCCTTGAACCTTTGAACCGGGATAAAGTACCTGTATAGAAACATACTGAAAATCAGCAGAATTTCGAGAGCTCTACAGCGCTTGAATCACAGCCGCCAATAAACTATTAGCCAACAATGAACAGTGGACTCGTGTGCTAAGCCAGCCACCTCCAATAATAATTCTTTCGAAACAACTTGCGTGATGGTCCTCAGCTTCCTTTTAAAACCCATATTCCCCTCCCTGTCTTTGGAACACAGTTCGGCTTCTACTGTGTTTCCTCGAAAATAAGACCTACCTATAAAATAAGCCCTGGCAGGATTTCTAAGCATTTGTGCAATAGAAGCCCTACCCCGAAAATAAGATCTAGTGATGGACGTGGCCACGCAGCGCGTCTGCACAACCCATGCATGTCGTCGCGGAGCGGGAGAGAAGACGAGCAGCCCTTCTCATCCGCCCCGTGAGAGCTCTAGTGCTCGACAGGAGAGATCAGGGCCAGTGGTTCTAAAGGAAATAGAGTCACAAGAAATTCAGGATGGAATTCGGGGTTTGGAGAGTTAGGATGATGTTCCAGAGGAAGACAACTTAACTATATTTGAATAAATGTAGATTGTTGTACCGTACTTTAAAAAATAACACATCCTCTGAAAATAAGCCTTAGGGTGTCTTCTCGAGGAAAAATAAATACAAGACCCCGTCTTATTTTCGGGAACACAGTAGCTGAATCTGTGTCTCCCGAATTGCAATTCGCAAGACCAGTCAAGCCTTGTCTTACTGCACGGCCGTCTGGTCTTACTCTCACCTCTTTTTAGTTGCCATTTGCTGTGAAGCAGGTGCCTTGAGTGTTCTTCTTCCCCTTTTTGGCCCACCTGCGATGTTGGCAGCAGCTGGGCGTGTGGTCCTGGGCAGCCCCAGCTCGCCTCTTGCTGGCTGGCTCTCCCCTCAGCACTGCCAGGCTTTCTTTCTGCACAAGGTCTTCTCTGAGGCCCTGGGGTTCCACTGGATCCAAACCCAAGTGGCACCCCTGAGTGTGAGGCGAATGTCCCCAGAGAAACCTACAACCAATGGAGGCAGGAGGCTCTACTGCTTCTTCCATCCCTGCTTAAGGCAACAACCATGGAGAGCCTTCTGCAGGCTTCTCAGGAGGTCCTGGTGGAGCCAGGCCCCAGGCACATGGTGGCGGGCTCCATACCACGTCCCACTTGGCACAGCCCATCGCGTCTGCTCCCAGGGGTCACCTCCCAAGTAAAGCTCTCCGCACATTCTTCCCTTAGGCTGTGTTTGGGGGAGCACTGGAGGCTGAGTGCAAGAGCAGCCTGAGGGGGTGGGGATGCAGCCTGACCCGGCTGTAGGGGACGAGCAGAGAGCCTTCCTGAAAGACACGAGCTCTCAGGCGAGAGAGGGGCATGGCTGCAACTCAGAAAAGTCCTCCCGGGCTGTGAGGTTTCAACTCCCAAAGAGCAGGAAAGCTGAGTCCATAGGGACCAGGTTTCACCCTGGGAAGATGGTGACCGTGGCCACCAGGCTTCCTGCTTGTCCATCCTCAGCTCCTCTTTGGAGAGATGGGATTTATAAGGAAGCGTTTGCCTTCCTAATGAAAATCTAGCCTTTCAAGTCCTATTAACTCTAATGGGGAAAAAATACTTCAATTTCTTTTTTTCTGGAGGTAAAAGCAACGATATTAAATGACCCAATTTACCCATTTCTAATACTGTTCTGATCACTAATGAAGATGCATCATACTGTTCTGATCACTAATGAAGATGCACATAACTCGGGGTTCACACACAGGGCACTACCACTCGGAGGAACTGTGTGCAGGCGGCTCCACCCAGTAAGACGACGCTGCATGCAAATTAAATTTCTGTAAATCAAATTCTGCTCCCCTCTGGACTCACATGATCGTCTCAGAATCATAGTTTCTGTCTGGCAGGGCCACAGCAGGCGACTGCCCCACGCCCCTCCTCTGCCCACCGCCGGGTGGCAGAGGCTGGTGAGCGGACACGTGCACAGGAGCTCGGCTGTGCGGAGCGGCCACGCAGAGCTCCGATAGCAGGGACGTGACTGCCACCTCTCATCGTGACCACAGACAGGCTCCGTGCTTTGGTGGTGGCACCTCATCACAGCAGTCATGTGAGGTGGGCGATATTGTCATTTCCACTTTTATAACTGGGAAAGCTTAGGCTGAGAGGCTAAGCAACCTAAATTCAGCACGGGAACTGCACACACATGGTGCAGGGAGCTCCGTTTTTTACAATCAAATTTGAAAGAGTTTATGGTGTTTGTCTTATATTTTGTATTCATTAATTTATTCACCCATTATTTTTTGTACTGCTATGAAATGCCAGGTGCCTGGCGAGGCCAGGCACGTACCTGTCACCTCTGACTAGCATTGCTCAGGTGCTCCTGTATGTTACGTGCCTTGTCTCATTTGACCCTCACAATGACCTTATCCTCACCCCCTTCACAGCTGGGGAAACAGAGGTGCAGAGAAGCTAAGCTCACAGCAAAGCCACTCCTGGGCGCTGAGGTGGACTGTAAGCCAGCCGGGCAGACCCCAGAGCCGCCTTCTCTGCCTTAACTCTAGTTAACTAGTTAACTAGTCCCCTCCCAGGAGCAACTAACATCCAAACTTGAGGCCTCTGGCTCCAAAACCTACATTTTTGGTACTACGTCACTGTCACATAGATTCGCGGATGACACTGTACACTTGGCTCTGATACACGGTGGTCCCCCCTTTTCCACTGCTTTGTTTTCTGCAGTTTCAGTTACCTGTGGTCAACAGCAGTCCACAAGTATTAAATGGCAAATCCCAGAGGTGAACAATTCATGCGTTTTAAGCCGCGCGTCATTCTGAGTGGTGTGGATGAAAGCCGGCCGGGCGGGGGTCAGCCCGCGCCCAGCGTGTCCGCGCTGCCCTGCGAGCTCCCCGCACAGTGTGACTGTGCGGGCAGGTGGCGGCGCCGGGCTGGGTGCTATCAGGCGTGCACCGAGGGTTGCCCAGCATGTCCCCACAGACGGGGCGCGCGTACAGAGGAGGTGATCAGGATATGTTAAAATGGTAGCAAGTTTTCCCTCGTTGAAGTCTTCCATCTGGCCTAGGGGCCATCACAAGTGAGAGTTAAGACCGTGTTCTTTATGTTCCTTTTCTTCTGCTTACCCTGGAAGTACGCTGGGTTGAAGTGAAAAGGATATAGGCAGAACTCTGGGGAAAAAGCCCCATCCATTTGAGCAGGGTCACACCATAACCTGGACCAGTGGGGCACTCCCTTCTTGGAGAGAACCCTGCACCCCAGGAGCCACGCGCCAGAACGGCCGCTCCCCGCACGAGGCCCGCGCACTTGCCCGCCGCGGCCAGTCTTGTCCTCCCGCCCGCGGCTCCCGTGCTGGTGCAGCGGCAGCGGCAGCTCTGCGCCTCTCTCTGAGATGCAGCATCTTGGTCACAAGCCCCGAGTGAGCACCATTTCAAATGTTGATATGTGAGGTGAACAAATTAAAGATAAAAAATTTACCTCTGTGTATATTTATTTGTAATGACACATGAAGTCTGGTGTTTAAGAGAAACAATTCTCTAGGAAGAAAAGTCCCCGTGGCAATGTGAGTTGTCAGGAGGCTAACTCACAGGCAGGAGAGGCCCAGGGCTTTTCTGCATATTAAATGCACAAAGAGCCATCTGCCCCAGATGACAATAATTGAAATTGACAGACAATTCTATTAAGTGTAATCTTCAAATTGGGACTTTCAGAAACAGCGTGCCAGAAGAGGGTATGTTAAAGATTTTTTATGCCTCTGAACTATTTTTGTACAATTATTCAAAGCAGACCGAGAGTAAATTATTTTATAAAATGTACTTGAAGTGAGTGTGTACATTTAGACCTTTAAAATGTATGCATTTATTAAAGAGCTCCTAACATCCTGCCCTTTATTTGGCATGCAGTTTGTGTTTTAAAATGTCAGTTAAGTATTTCTTTGTTTAGGGATATTCTGTAAGCATTTCTATAAGAACCAGAAAACAAAATATGACTGCTAATTCAGCAAAATTACATCTGGAGGGGCGCTGGCCGGGGTGTGCTCTGCACGCTTTGCAGGTAGCGCCGCATGGAACAGTGGAGGAGGCGTCAGCATATTTTAAATATGGATGACAAATAAGTAAGACAGGCACTAATATCCTTATGGATTATTTATGGCACCTGAACCTCATGCTTTCAGAAACTTGTTGCCACGCTCTTGTGCCATCCTCCAAGCCAAGCTTCACCCTTCCACATCTGCCTTTCACATCTTTCACTGGGCGCTGCCGGTGCCTGCGGCTCTGCAGGCAGATTCAGACGTTCCCAGGGCCCCACTCGCCCTCACTTTGACCTTGCAGGACTTCGGGGTGATGCAGCCTACTTCTCCTCCCTCTGAGGAGCCAGCCCTAAGATACTGGACTTTGATATGTACGATTTCACTCTTGCATCTGGCCTTCCCTTTTGAGAGCATGTTCCTCTTCCTGGGGGAAGACCCGGGCCGAGGGAAGAGGAGGAGGGCGGCATGCCAAGAATACCAGGAGTCTCCTGCGGCCTCACCACCCCACTCCCGCATTCTCAAGCAGAGGAAGAACCCTGCTTACAAGTCTACTTTGGGCAAACCTTCTGGAGGCTTCCCACTGTCTGTAAAGTAATTCTCCTAGAATCAAGTATCAGCATAACGAAGAGAGAATGAAGAGGTAAAGAGAATTAGGAGTTGTACCACCAGAGACAGATGTGAAGAATGCCAAAGTGTTAATACATTTTTTTTCTTATTTAATATTTAACAAACGCAGGCTCTCCCCTTGCCAAAACTACTCCCTGCGTGTAAATTCGGCCCAGACAGAATGAGAGGTTTCTTTTCCCCACTGCAACATCTGATTTTTATTGTTCTCTTTGCAAATCTAGAAATTGTCATACATTCCAAATTTACTCCCTTCTCTCTCTCTTCCCTCTCTACCCCAGTACAGCAAGCTCAGCCTGTCCTCCACTTGCCCTTGAGTCGCATACACTCCCAGTCACTGAAACAGCTCAGACATCTCCCACAGAGGTACCATGTTTCCTGCTCTTTTCTCCTCCTTGGTCCAGTGGTGACTTCAGATGCAGGGAAAGAACAAGGGCCTGTGACCAGATCGGACAGAGCTGGTGGAGGTAATGCAGGGATCATATGGAGAAACTGAGGCCCAGACAAGAAGCAACTGAGTCACTGTCACATAGTCAGTATGCAGCAGATCTGGGGTCAGCCAACATGGGGGAAGGATGCATGAATTCTGGGGTCTCGCCACCAGGCATCCAAGCCTGCTTCTACTTGCTAGCTAGGTGTCCTCTTGGAGCCTCAGTTTTCCCACCTAAAAATTGGGGCTACTAATGATACCTTGTTGTGAGAATTTTGGAGGATAGTATAGGAATATAGGGAGAGTCCCTTTTCCTCTATCCTCTTAGGTTCAATGACTAGGGCTGTGCAAATTAAACTGATAAAAGGCAGATTAATAGGAGAAAAGGCATACAGATTATATTGATGTTAGTATTTTTATTTTTACATGTACCTAAGGGATCTCATAGAAAAGGGAGTGAAAACCCAAAGAAGCAGTAAGGCCTGAAAGCTTACATATCATTTTAACAAAGAGCAATAAATTTGCAGAGAAGTGACAAGACAAAGGAAAAGGGGTTGGGCTTTTAGGAGTGGTAAATTGTAGAAAGGTAAAATAACAGGGAAAACCACAGGGAACTAAGGGTTATTTCAGTGAGGGTGTTTATATAGATTCAGGTTATCGCCATCTCCAGGGTAAGAGTCTTCTCCCTTCCTGATGTGGGAGACGGAATGGGTCACCTCCACAAAGGAAACTCATGCCCTACACGTAGGCAGAAGGGGGCGGGTAAAGACCTTTGCTTGCATCTACCATTTCTGCATTGCCTCCAGCTCAAAATAATCCGTACACCAAAGCAGCATGTTTTGGGGTAGCATACTCTGACGCCCCATGTAGCGTTAGTGATTATATTAACAGAGTGACTAACTGCAGAGTGCCTATCCACCCAATAAAATTCTCCTCTTTATCAAATGTTGCTACTATAGAACTCGATTTTCCTTTTTTAGCACCATGGGATTTAGTGTGCCCACTTACTATTCTGTCTCTAAAATTTTCATCCTCCCTATTTAAATTTGAGGATAAATGCTAGTGCAGCAATCTGCCATTCCTTCTGCACCAAGCATTCTCGGAGACATTAAATAACGTTCTCTGTTGCCCTTGGTGACTTGACACCTAAACAAGAAAAAACGGGAGCGGGCAGGGAAGGTCCACAGGAGAAAGGAAAAGGAAATTAACTTGGTGGGGAAAGAAGGGCATAGGAAGGGAGAGGAAAAGAAACAGGGGGCTCTATATATCAAACAGAATTCCTGTCTCGATAGAACTTTAAAGAATTATTTTATCCAAGGCTTCTTATTACATTTGGGACAACTGAGGCACAGAGAGGGAGGGGTCTCCATAGCGGCACAGAAAAGTGACACACCAGGTCCAGTTTTCCAAACCGCCCTTTCCGCTGCCCACATTTTACATTCTGCACCACATTCCCATCCACCCTCCGGTCTAGTCCGTGTCTATTAATTTGGAAATCTCAGGTCAAACATCCTTTCTTGTCATGTACTCTCTTGATCCCCCTTCCCCCTGGGCCCAGGTTCCCCACAAACTCCCAGAGCACCTGCCAGCGTGCTCCTGCCCCACTGGCTGTGTCTGCCGCACACAGGGCGCTCCGCAGACACTGAGTCACTCAGGAAGGAGCAAACACAGAGCACGTGCTCTATGCGGGTGCTTTTCATTACAGCCAGGAAACATCTCCGTGCAATTCATGCACAATGCAACGGAGGGAAATAGTTCCCATTCATGCATCTCTCAATAGCAAGGTTCACATAGGATTCATTAAAGAAAACTTTAATTGTGATGTTCTCACCTGCAAAGAAAATGTGGCTCTTTCTCTCCAGTCAGCTCCTTTCGAGGCAAGCTGTGCTAGCAAAGACAAGAACTAATAAGCAAATTCTTTGAATTGTTCTAGTGCTTTTTTTTTTCTAACACTTGCTCTTATCACCCTAGACATACTTTATGTGGAACAAATTGATTAAACATAAAAGGAGAATTCACTTTCTGTTAGGCTCTGCAGTGCATAGTTATTGGGGTGTAAAAAGATCCAAGCGGCTTAACTAAATCCAAAAAAATCCATCTCATACTGTCTTATCTTCGGCTCTAAAGTTTAAGCTCATCGCTGAGAAAGGCAAAGAAAGAAAACCAACATTTATTGAGTTCCTACTATATGCGAAGCACTGGGTGAGGAAACTTTCATTACTTACTCATTCAACAAACGTTTGAGTACCACGCACTGTTCCAGGAATGGGTGAGGGAGCAATGAAAAAAACCAAAGTCCCTGTTTCCATGGAGTTCTCATTCCAGTGACAGGAGACAGACAGGAAGCAGATAGGAATATTAGACAATGTCAGGCAGGAGTGGGAGTGATGGGAGATATTTTAGAGTGGGGGCAAGGGAGGGCTCTTCGAGAAGACAGCGTTGGAACAGAGACCCGAATGACGCACAAGAGCAGAAGGCGTGTGAGGTTGGGAGTGTCCCAGCCAGAGCCGCAGCCGGCACAAAGGCCCCGGGCGCGAGATGTTTGGGATGCTGGAGAATCAGGGAGGAGGCCAGCATACTGGGCACTCAAGGACTGAGAAAACAGAACGGGAGACATTGACAGAGAGGTAGACAAGGGCCAGATCATGTAGCCACACTAAGGACTTTGAACTCTATCTCAAATTTCATAACAGCTGGTTGGGAGGTTTTGAGTGAGGGCAAGCCATGATCTGATTTTCTTTGTAAATGGTTGTGTTTTATTTGATCTTCAAAACTACCTTAAAAGATAATCAGCATTAACTTCACTTTACAGATGTAGGAATTGGGGGCAGCAGAGATTAAACACCATGTCCGAGTCAATGCTGCTTATAGATGGTAGACTCATAATTCCAACTCAGGGCCGAGTGGTTCCAAACCCCGGTCTCTTCACACCGTCCCACGCCACCTGACAGGACCTGTGTCTTGCATGACCCTGAAACACAAGCACAGTACCCAGCACAAGGGCACCACGTAGCAGGTGTTTCCTAAAAGAATACACAAGACTCAACTCAAGCTCTTCCAAATTCCTGGGTGCCTGGGTGTTTAGGTCATCAAGGAGGCAGCTGTGGAGAGTAAAGGGACTTTTAACAATCAAAAAGAGAGTGAAAAAGAACTAAGATGTTGTGATGTGTACTCTATTTGGGACAACATCCTTCCATGGAAAAGTGCGATTTTTTCCAGTGCTTCCATTTTTACCCATCCGACACTCTAAATTATATCTTGTACATAAAGAGTGCTGAGTGTGCACACACACGTGGACTGTGAAACAATCACCTCGCTCTTTCCAGCAGCCCAGGGTCTGTCGGAAATGACACCATCAAAGTTTAGCTGAGTGTTGTCGGCTCCTCGCGGCCCACAGGCGCTCGCGTGGCGGGAGCGAGCGCCGGCCCCTGCGCCCCTGTCCTTCCCCGGCGCGGCCGACCCACGGGGGAGCAGGCCTTGTCTCGGCCTTTCCCAGGGGTGAAGGGCGGCAGGCCATTTCCGGGTGAGCGCGCACGCACCCCACTGCTGGCTCCAAAGTCCCGCGACTCCCCAAGGCAGCCCGGCGCAGCTGTGGGCGCCACAACACGCGGCTGGCCGAGCGGGTGAGCGCGCGCCCGCCTCCCGCCCCAGGGCCGCTCCGCAGCGCCAGGCCGCCCTGGCTCTGGGAAACCCACAGGCTTGCGGGGCGGGGTGGGAGAGAGGATGAGGCTGAGCGCACACACACACATGCACACGCGCGCACACGCATGCACACACGCGCGAACACACGCATGCGCGTGCACGCACACGCGCGCGCACACACACACACACAAAAGGTTGGAAGGGCACTGGAGGAAACAAACCAGAAATTTTAAGAGCTTCCAGCAGCTGCCTGGCCTAGTCTAGGGTGGAGGCACAGAACCTTCTCTGAGGACTTTCGTTCATTGAGAGGGGGCAGAGGACAAGGAAGCAACATTCTAGGCTAGGACAGTTGTCAGGGCTCCGAGAAGGGCCGAGTGCAGGGGTGCGGAGGGACCTGCAGGAGGCTAACGTGATGGGGGCACAGGGCTGTAGGCAGGGGCAGGGACTTTTAGGGAACGATCTTGGCATCTCCTTTGCCACCAACACTCAGAGATTTGAGTGTTGACTCAGCCTCCGAAGGAGAAATCACAAGTGACACAGGCTCATGAAATCCCGAACGTTCCAGGGTGTCTATTTAGACACAGCGATGCTGCGACCCAGCAAGGGTGCTGGTGCGGAGAGGGATTTGCACAGAAGCCATCGGCATCACCTCCCCAGGGAGAGGAGCTCCAGGTGGGGCTCTGGGGGAACCTGGCCATGCACAGTGTTTATCCTTTACATCTGGGGGACCTGGAGCCTCTGAAATGAGCAGCGGTCATTAGCACAGCAAGCAGCCCTCCTCTCTTCCTTCTTGATAGTAACACTGTTACCAGAGGACGGAAAATTGCCCTGATGTCTCTATATCTCCAAACTGCACTTCAGAGACAGACTGCGTAAGGCAAACAGCCCTGAGTGAAAACCTCCCGGCTGGACTTCCCAGCCAAGGACTAATAAATAACCCTGAAATATACAATCTAATGGCAGCTTTGCTCTGGGCTGGTGGCTTCTGCCCTAGGAAGGACCATGAACTGCAGGGCCTGACAGATGGGGTCAGAAAAGTGGTGTCTGCCTGCTGAGTTAAAGGACCTGCAAATTAACCCCGTGGTGGCAGTTTCAGAACAAGTGTGCCTGCTCACCCCTGAGAAAGGGGCAGGCGAAGCCTCCTGGGCATGAAAGAATCAAACCCTGCAAAGTCCCACGCTGAGCTCTGCTGCCTAAACGAGGAAGCTTCGTGAACCACAGGATCAAAGATGACAAACAGGACCTTCAGTGGTGATTGGAGTTGCTCATTAGAAGACAGACTGCACGGCATTAAGTGAGCCCAATTGAAAGGTGCACAATTTTCATAGTCTGTATTTTTCTTTTTCAGTCAGAAACACCCCAATTTGCCAAAGCACTTTTGCAATCGTTTGTAAATTGGTCTGCCAGGGTCTCCATGAGAATGTTAGATGACAAGAAAAATAAATCAATATCTCATCGCTGAGGCGGGTGTGGGCATTCATGTGAAAAACAAGATTCAAAGCATGGACAGAAGGATGCAAAGATGTTGATTTCCTGGGATGAAAAATAGTTAAGCAAAAGGTGACAAATGCCAAGCCAGAGAGACTAACCTAAATAGCTAATGCAAGTAAATCCAACAAAAGCAGCTGGAGATGTTGAAACCTTTTTTAAAATCATATTTCATAATGGACTACTGATAATAAGAATTACATCAAATAAGATTATCAAGAATAAATTGACTTGTGCTTAAGCAATAGCTGCAAAAAGGTTATGATGTGAAAATAAAGAAAATATTTGTATTGTGAATAATAAAGAAAACATATGAACAACTTTGAAAATGGAAATTTTACAGAGAGTTTAGTATAAAATCTGTACCCTGGAAGAGGCACTGAGTTTGGGGTTAGGGGACTGCTATACGGGAGCTAATAATTGTTAGTATTTATCAGATATTAATCACGTGCCAGGGACTGTTGTAAGTGAGTTTCTTTGTGAACCGATGAGTTTTGTTGTGAACAAGTCTTAATAGTTTTGGTGAACACTCAGTAAGCCCTACAAAGTATGGAGGTTATACTCCTCATTTTGTAGGGTTAACTACCTTATCCAAGGTCACACAGCAAATCAGAGCTGGGGTTCCTGTCTCAGTCCCAGAGCTGTTCTTATTTGATTCTATGTTTCATAACTCTCTATCCATTTGGCCTAGAAGAAAGGGAGTTTTGGGAGGACTAGCTGATGTTCTCACTGGAACAAGAAAGAAATAGATGAATATCTTTACCCAAGTAAATTATTTTCTGGGAAGGGAGAACACAAGATGGGGAAGGCCATCACCAAAGCTGTTTTCTTTCCCCCTCGGTGCCATTTCAGAGGCTTCAAGCTTCTGGCTGGAACTTCAACAAGAATCCTGGGTTTCCTCTAAATACAGATATATTTAGCAAAATAAATAGACATAAACTGGGGCTCAAGAGTGAGAACAATTACTTTTTGTGTTTTTCTCAAGCTGCTATAGGAAAAGAAAATTCAGCAAAGTAGTCATTGAAAGATTTAAAAATAATTACACAGCAGGAGATACAAAATTTGTTTATAGAGAAGATGGCGGATGAGAAACACTGCCAGACAGAGTGTCTCTGAAGAAAAGACAGATTCTAGCAGAAATTAGAAGAAAGAAGCAAGAAGACGAGCCTACATCAGATGAGGGTCGGCAGGAGGAGTACCTGAGACCACGGGAGACTCCACGGGAGGAGGTCGAGGAGAACTGGAAGCTGGGAACCCCGGAGCAGCCCGGAGACCAGCGGGAAGGGTAGGTGGATCTGCCGTTTCCCCTCCCCTGCATCCCGGACTGCTGGTGGGCTCCCCAGCAAGCGGAGGGACCTGCAGACACCAGCCCAGCGACAACCGCTGCCAGTGAACGGTAAGCCAGTAGCGGACGCGGCACCAGGCTCCCAACTCCCTCGGGCACCTCCGTGTGCACAGACCCGAGCCGCGCGGCAGACGCCATATTGCCTCCTCCTCCCCTCCCCCGACCCTCCCCGCGGCTGCCCAGAGAGACAGAGAGACAATATAGCCACCAGCCGGAGGCACCTCCAGGGAACGGGACCTTCCCTTTTGGGGCCCTACAGCTGACTAAGGGGAACTCAGACTGTGAGCTCTCTGCCCGCCAGCCCTCCCAGGGGCTGCTGGCACGGTGATCCCAGGAGAACGGGGCAGAGCCTGAGGTTGAGAGACATAGACCCAGCTTGGGCTCCCTGTGGGTGAATTGGTACAGGCACTCGTCTCCCTGGTGGGGACAAAGTTTGAACTCTGGGACCCAGAAGTCAGACCTGCAGACCACATCCCGTGCACCGAGGCCTCGCATTGCCCGGGGCACAGAAGAGATATACGTGAACAGCCTGCTGAGGTGTGTGTGCCTTCAGGGGCAGATCAGCGTCCTAGAGGGCAACCCTTCCCCCAAAGGGAGGCCGTGCGCCCAGCCCAGGTGGCGTTCCTGCACAGGGAACCTCCCCACTGGCATCACAGCCAGGGGAGGCCTGGTGGCGTGTGGTCTGGCCTGCTGACAGAGGCCCAAGAGTAGCTGCGGAGTTGGGGACGGTGGAAAGAGGCCAGGCCCGCTCCAGACTGCGGGTCTCGGACAGCCCCACCCCCACACGCAGACGCTCTGACTGAGCGGGGCCATTCCAGCCCCTCCCTGTCAGCTTTGCCTGGAAGCAGACAACAGAACTTTGACCCCTGCTGACGACATTGGAGGTGCCTGAGGGCGGGCTTACCCAACTCAGCTCCGCCCAGACTCTCTCCTAGACTAGCTTTCACTGAGGGGGAGAAAAGGACACACCTGGAAGTCCCAGGGCCCCACCCACCACCTGAGGCACTAGAGCTCTCTCTTCAGGAACAAGAGCTGATAACAGGACACAAAAACAACAGTGTAGCCTGTTCCTCCAAGCAAGCGCCACCTACTGACAGGGAGAGCATCCTGCACACCCTTTTCACGACACCTACTGACTCATTATACAGGGAGTGGTCGAATCTCACCCACAGACACCACCTACCGGCTCAGAAACTAAACAAGGCGTGTGAATACCCAAACAAAAACCTAAAGAAAAGAAACAACAACTGATCGACACGGGAAGAAATCACCGAAGGAACTCAGGAAATATGAAGAACCAATCGGAAAACACACCCCCGAAGAGGAACCCCAGCCCCCTAGAAACGGACACCAACCAAAATCAGGCAACCAAAATGACAGAAGAGGAATTTCGTATGTGGATCGTAAGAACACTCACTGACCTGCAAGAACAACTCAATAACCAGCACAAAGAAACCACAAAAAGCCTCCAGGAT
>VSMD01121467.1:0-30226 GCA_008750895.1 Mirza zaza | reverse complement strand
TGGGGGCCAAACCACGTGGCTTTATTATACACTCCTGGACGAGGTTCTGGGGTCCAAAGAGAGGGGGACCCCAGAAGTCGCGCCCGTTTGAAGGGGCTGAGGCCTTTTATATCCTTTGGGCCTGCGTAGAAACTTTTGGCAGGAAGAGCTGGGGATTTTCCATGGTGACTTAGGGCGGTCATTGAGAAACAGGAGGGACTGGAGGTATTTGTGGAATCCAAGAGCCAAAACATTCTTATCCAGGTGGACAATCTGGATGTAGATCCTCTCTGTGGGGCCTGGCAGTTTTGTCCTTGGCAGGTCTGATCTCATGAGCCTTTTCTTTTTGACCTGGGGGGGTGGGGGCGGGGCACCACCAGCCTTACAATATCCATCACATCAACAATTTATCTTGAGAACATTAAAATTCTATTTTTGCAACTTTGAAAGATACAATAAATTATTATAAACTCTGGTCACCATGCAGTGCAACAGATTATTTGTCCCTTCAGTCTAATTGAAACTTTGTGTTCTTCCATAAACATCTTCCCTTGCTTCATTCCTCCTTTTCCCCTGCCCCAGGCTCTGGTAACTGTAAGGCTGGTGGCAGCCCCGTCCCGTCCTGTCCCTAGATCAAAAAAGAAAAGGCTCAGGAGACCAGCCCCACCAGGGACAAAACTGCCAGGCCCCGCTGAGAGGAACCACACCCATATAAGAACGTTTTGGCTCCTGGGTTCTGCAAATACCACCAGCCCCTCCTATTTCTCAATGACCACCCAAGGTCACAATGGAAAATCCCCAGCTCTTCCCACCAGAAGTCCCTACCCCACCCAAACGGTATAAAAGGCCTCAGCCCCTTCAAACGGTGGCGACTTCTGGGCTCCCCCCTCTCTTGGGGCCCCCAGGACCTTGCCCAGGAGTGTATAATAAAGCCAGCGGTTTGGCCCCCACTCTCTCTCTCTGTCTTTTCTTTTCACCACCGCCAAAAAACCTTACTGTAACCACTTTTCTAGTCTCCATTCTCTATTTCTATGAGCTCCACCTTTTTGATTCCATATATAAATGATAAAACCCGTAAGGACAGCCTTGTTGAAATAACAAGAAAATGTCTAATCTTATAATTTTCTAATAACAGCTAAATCTCAATCTTGAGTTCTCCCTACTCTTTGCTGTTTTTCTCTCTAGCTAGCAGGCACCCTGCAAGGACTCTGTTTTACACAAACATCTGAAAAGAGACGAAAGGAAACCTAAATCTTTCTCTTTACTTTCATCAGCTCACAGCTTTTTTTCTTTTTTTTTTTAAAAGCCAAATTTAGCAGTGGAGGGTTGAATAAAGCTCTAAGCTTCTATAGCCTCAAGAAATTTCTGAGAAGCTCCCGGAGGGACAGGAGGGGAGTAAATTCCAGGCCTGAATTTCCTGCCCAAAACCATGTGTTAGAAGCAAAATCAACATCCCCAGTGATAAATAAGCCTGACTGAATTTCAGAGATAGCCAAGATAGCCAGGAACCAAAGAAACGCGACAGACTGACCTCTCCAACTGCCTGCTAATTACTATTTTTCTCTTTGTCCCCTTCAAAGCAGCAAGCCACTTGGCCTCCCGCTGGCCTCTCCCTTCTCTTTCTTTGGGATGCCATGCAGTGTCTCTGCTCTCTCCCTCCCCCCTTTGTCTCTCTCATTTTCTCTGCCCCTCTAAGAGATAAAATAAACTTTTTTCCTTTTTATATCTGTGAACTAAAATGCTCACCCCCCTCCGCCCCGCCCCCCCCCCCCACACACACTGACTGAATGGACCTCCTGGTGGCCAAAGGAATATCCTAAAGCAAAATTGCCTTCCAGGAGGAGGGAGGTCAGACATGCCTTATCATGCCCCCCTCCCTTCTTGGAGACATCCTTTCCAACCCATTAACAGGCCTAAGGGCATGCAAGACAAACCTGCAGGTCCTCAATTTATGCAACAAATGGTGGCTTATCTCTGGTAAACAGTTTATGTTAAGACATTCCAAACCTTCAGACAAAGCTTCATGTCTTTAGCCAATTACAATCCGTTGAATCTTTAAACCCACCTATAACCTGTAAGCCCACCCTTCAAGATGGCCCACCTTTTTGGGCCAAACCAATGTATGCCTCCCATGTATTGATTGATGGCTTTACCTGTAACCCTGTCTCTGAAATGTATAAAAACCAAACTGTAACCCAGCCACGAGACCACTTGCTCAAGGCCTCTTGGCAGTGGCTCCGGGTCACAGTCCTCAAATCTGGCTCAAAATAAATCTCTTTTAAAATTATTTTGTAGAGTTTGGCTTTTTTTTCCATTGACATATCTTAATCTCTTTTTGAGAAATCTTTCTCCACCTGCGCCCTGAGCACCTACTGGGTTTTTCACCCTTAACAAAACCATCGTGATGAAAAGCAAACATTGGCGTCTAAATAAAATGTAGACTTTCAGCAGAAACACTAGCCAGCTGCCCCTTTGGCCCACTCCGTGCGTTACTTACAGCCTGCCCTTTAGGCCTTATAGTTGCTTTCTGCCTAGCAGTCAAGTAAACCCTGTCTTGAGGCGCTAACTCCCTCAATTGTTTCCATCAGAACCGGCCGCCAGGTCTGGGCGCGGCACTCGGTCCGGACACCCTCGCGGCCGGTTCCGGAGCCATCGCGCCCGCGACCCGCTGGGAAAGTTTTCTGCCCCTGCTGCCCGGGAGGGACCTCGGGGGGAGGAGGCGGCAGGCTCGGGCTGGGCGGCTGGAGATCCCACAAGTCGGGAGCAGGAGCCCGGCCGCCGCCGCTTCCGCCCTCCGCTCCTGCAGCCCAGGTGGGGAACTGGCCCCTCCTCCTCCCCCTCCTCCTCCTCCCACTGCCTCTCCTGCAGCCCAGGTGAGGAGCTGCCCCCTCCCCCCCTCCTCCCCGGGCCGCTCCTGCAGCCCAGGTGGGGAGCTGCCCCCTCCTCCTCCCCCTCCTCCTCCTCCCCCTGCCGCTCCTGCAGCCCAGGTGAGGAGCTGCCCCTTCCCCCTCCCCCTCCTCCTCCTCCCCCTGCCTCTCCTGCAGCCCAGGTGAGGAGCTGCCCCCTCCTCCCCCTTCCTTCCCCCTTCCCTGTCCTCCTCCTCCTCTTTTTTCCCCCCTTCCTCTCCTCCTCTCTGCCTGGCCTTGGTTGCGGAGGCGTCTCCGCCTTGGAGACCCCTGGCACCCAGCGTCCTACGGAGAGCAGCAGGCGAGGAAGGACCCCGCGGCAGGAGGGAGGCTCAGGGAACTGCAGCTGCTGGCGGAGGTGCCCGGACCTAACCCGCTCCTGTTGGGTAGGAGTCGCCAGGTGTGAGTGGCACCGCGGGGCCAGGGCCCGCGTTCCTGCTCCTCCCACTCCCTAAAGATCGCGGCCAGAACCCGTGCAGCGATTTCTGTGGCACCTGGAGCCCCAGAGCCACCACCGAGCCAGCCTGGGAGTGGCGTCCACAGCCTGTGCCCCACGCCCGGACTCCTGGCCAGCTTTGGTCAAAGACAGAGGGTGGACCTTGGAGGATGGGCGTGACTGCCCCAGCTGAAGCCCACCCCTGGCCCCCAGAGGTTGGCAAGATGAGGTGACATCTATAAGGTTTTTCGGGGCAGCGAAAAGAAAAGACAGACACAGAGAGAGAAAGAGTGGGGGCCAAACCACGTGGCTCTATTATACACTCCTGGAGGAGGTTCTGGGGCCCCAAGAGAGGGGGCCCCAGAAGTTGCTGCTGTTTGAAGGGATTGAGGTCTTTTATAAGCTTTGGGCCTGGCTAGGGACTTTTGACGGGAAGAGCTGGGGATTTTAGGAGGGGCTGGAGGTATTTGTGGAATCCAAGAGCGGAAAGGTTCTTATGCAGGTGGACATCTGGGTGTGGTTCCTCTCAGCGGGCCCTGGCAGTTTTGTCCTTGGCGGGTCTGGTCCATGAGCCTTTTCTTTTTTGATCTAGGGTAGGGAGGGGGCCGCCACCAGCCTTACAACATCCTCTGTGTTATAGTCCGAAATGGGAGAAAAGACCACCTTAGAAACTGAATTGGGCCAAATTGTGAGTATTTACTGGCCAGGACTATGTCTGTCCTGCAGAGTGGCAGGCACAGAAAAGCAGTGATGAGAATGGAAAAACAGCCCCCTTTTAAAGGCAAAAAACCACACTCTAGGCCGGGTGCGGTGGCCTGTGATCCTAGCACTCTGGGAGGCCGAGGTGGGTGGATTGCTTGAGGTCAGGAGTTCGAAACCAGCCTGAGCAAGAGTGAGACCCCATCTCTACTATAAATAGAAAGAAATTAATTGGCCAACTAATATATATAGAAAAAAATTAGCCGAGTATGGTGGCGCATGCCTGTAGTCTACTCGCGAGGCTGAGGCAGGAGGATTGCTTGAGCCCAGGAGTTTGAGGTTGCTGTGAGCGAGGCTGACACCACGGCACTCGCCCTAGCCTGGGCAACAAAGCAAGACTCTATCTCAAAAAAAAAAAAAAAACCCACACTCTAAACATCTGATTAGCAAGCACTTTTACAGAAGTGAGAGAAAGCATCAATCTTACAATCTTATCTTGTTTTAGCACAATGGGGGGTTGGAGCCTTGAGATGGGTTTTGTAGGAGTCACCAGCTGCAGTTAAGATTCAGCCCAGAGGCCAGGCGCGGTGGCTCACGCCTGTAATCCTAGCACTCTGGGAGGCCGAGGCGGGCGGATTGCTCAAGGTCAGGAGTTCAAAACCAGCCTGAGCGAGACCCCATCTCTACTATAAAAATAGAAAGAAATTAATTGGCCAACTAATATATATATAAAAAAAAAAAATTAGCCGGGCATGGTGGCGCATGCCTGTAGTCCCAGCTACTCGGGAGGCTGAGGCAGCAGGATTGCTCGAGCTCAGGAGTTTGAGGTTGCTGTGAGCTAGGCTGACGCCACGGCACTCACTCTAGCCTGGGCAACAAAGCGAGACTCTGTCTCAAAAAAAAAAAAAGATTCAGCCCAGAGGATGACCCTGAAGTATCCTAATTTATAGACAACGTCAATCTTAGTTGAGGTACATCTTGCGTCCTGTGATCTAAGCCAGAATATTTTACTGGGTACATGAAGCATATCAGGGGTCCAGGGCGCTTTGACCCAGGCCTAGAGGCTATATTTTGTGGGCAGTTGTGCCATGCACCACCACCCTTTTCTTAGTTTCTAAACTTAATCACACTAGCAGAGTCAGGATGGCGGGTGTGGAGTCAGATAAGGGTGAACTGAAAATTTCCCACTCTCCTAAGCAAGCAAGCAAGCATAATACAGAAGCTAATGGCTGGTTATTGGCTATGTATGGGCCCTAGGCCCCAACACTCTGGTGCCACTATTGCCCCCAACCTGCTCTCAAGACTTGGGCTAAGGGTTCTGCCTGCAGGGATGCGTGTGCAGGGCCAGGCAGATGTGAGAGGGCAGATTTCCCAGGGGTGTGGGGCTGCTGTCCCTAAACGTTCAGCGTGACATGGAGGGTCTAGGAGGAGCTGCAGCGCCTGGGACATGGAGAGTCGGCAGAGCCCACATTGCACAGGTGCCATGGTCCCAAAGGTGCTGCAATCATGGCCCCCAGCCAAACTGCCCGCGCTGCCAGACTCCAGGCCGCTGGCAGAGAGGGGTGGCCTACAGCGTGGCTTGCGGGAGCCAGCTTCCAGCCTGGGAGAGGGGGCCGCAGGCACCCCGATGCCCAGCTTGGCAGCAGCGCGGAGGAAGGCCACAGCCGGGCCAGTGAGGGGGCTGCGGGAGGGCAGGCGGCCCACTGGCCTGAGACAGTTACCTGGCAATGAACCAGGAGTGGAGCCGCCTCTGGCGGGGTTGGGGGCTCGTCGGGCTCCGGTCTCCAGGCTGCCAGCTGCCCGCCCAGGCTCTGGGTGCCCTCCTGGAACGTCAGTTTCCTCACCTGACTGGAAGGCCCTGTACTGCCAGGGTTGTCTCAAATTAGACTGATACCCCTGCCTGGCCTTGGGTCTCTCTCCCCCCAACACTTTGTTAAGAACCTGCCGAAAGTCTCCACGTGGGGAGCCAGGTGGGGTGGCAGGAGGCTGCTGGACTTTCGTCCTTGGCTTCAGGGACCCTTAGTGGCATCCTTCTCCCTCCTCTTAGGCTCTTTGAAAATACAAATCAGGCAACACATCCTGGACCCCAGAGAGCTAAGAACTCCATGCATACCCAAAACCAAAATGCTTTGTTCCCTGACCAAAGGCTCTCATCTCTCCCCAAAACACAAATCCCTTGGGGCAGCCAGCTTCACACATGAGTCTGAATCCGCTGCTTGTTCTCTGGGGTTGACCCAGGGCCCTTATGATGGAGCATTGCTCCTCCTACATCCCACCCCTGTGCTTCAACTCTAGTGACCCAGGACTGGGAGCCAAGTTCCCCAGGCAGGAGACATGGCCCTCCCCAGAACCCTGGCTATGGCCTAACAAACATCAGTCCCTGGGCAAGAGACCCAGAGCAGGGAATGTCTCTCTCCCCACTCTCTCATGCTGCAGCCATTTAACCTGGTGTGGTGGGCTCTCTGGGACCCTTCAGGCTGGGATTTTTACCTTGTGCCACAGTGGGGAAAATGAGACATGGAGCCAGTGAGTCCAAAGCCAGAAAGACTCTGTGATTGGAAAATGTTCCCCAGGCCTAGCAAGGCCCTTCCAGGACTCGGGGCACCTTGGGCTGCACAGTGAGCTGCTCTTGGCATGCGGCACGTGGTTGAGGTCAGCACCTTGCTGGGTGGGGATGCTGGCAGGAGCAGAGGCTGTAGGACCCCAGGAGCAAAAAGGGACACTTTCCATCCACTTGCACCCTCTCCTGCATTACAGGTCTCCATCCTCAGGAAGTTAGGAAGATGGGAGGACAAAGCTAATGACACAGGTGAGACCAGGTTCCAGGCACTCAGGTATGGCTGGGGTGGGGATTGCTTCACACCTACCAAGCCCTGCCCTCAACAGGCAGGTGAGGGACCAAAGCCTGTGGTGACCTCCCTGCAGTCACGTCGGGATAGAGGAGGAGCTGGGCCATTGAGATGGCTCTGGGTGGCTGGGCCTGGGCTCCGGGTGCCGGGCTGGGGCTGGGAGGGGGATACCCATGCTACAGACAGGGAGACTGAGGCACAGGGTACTGAGAGTCTCAGGAACAATGAGTAGGCCAGGGCTGGCCTGTGTGGACTTTGGTTTTGGCCCTGGATAAAATGGCCACCACAGGTGTGAGTACAACAGGGCACAGGGGCTCAGGTGGCTGCTGTCAGGCAGATGAAAGGAGGGGTTAAGGGCATCATCAGAAGACTGTCCCAGCCCAATGGGATGGGGGTGGCTGTGGGGATAGAAAGGGGGAGCTGGGAGGTTGCTTTCTGGTGGATGAGCTGTGGGTGTGGGAGAGTAGTCAGGGGACAATGCCTGGGATTGGCCTGGGACAGTGGCAGGTGGACTTTGCCCAGCCATGGAGGTCGGAGAGGTGGGGCTTCTGGTGTTGGAGGAGCTGAGAGATGCGCGTGTGCAGATAAGTGTCAACATGGGATATACTGGGGGACAGTTACAACTTGGGGACCAATGGTGCGTAGACTGAGGCCCTGTGCCCTCTGGGGTGAGCAGGCAGGGGGATGGGGAGGAACCAGCCAGAGAGACGGAGCTGCGGGAACCAGGGGAGCAGACCCCAGGGGATGATGTCACAGCTCAGCTGCCGCCTTGGCCCTGCCTGTGACTGTCAGGGCTTGGGGACCACAGGCAGCCAATGACCAGCCATCAGCTCCTATATTATGCTTGCTTGCTTGCTTGCTTAGGAGAATGGAAATTTTTCAGTTGACCCTTATCTGACTCCAGACTCCATCTCACTTCTGCTAGTGTGATTAAGTTTAGAAACTAAGGAGAAGGGTGGTGGTGCATGGCACAACTGCCCACAAGATATAGCTGCTAGTCCGGGGTCGAATTGCCCTGGACCCCTGAGGCACCTGACATGCTTCATGTACCTAGTGAAATGTACTCTGGCTTAGACTACAGAATGTGGAATGTATTTTAACTAAGATTAATGTTGTCTGTATTCATACTGCTTCAGAGTTAAATCTTAGCTGTAGCCAGTGACTCCTACAAAACCCACCTCAAGACTCCAACCCCTCCCTGATTGTGCTGAAATAAGATAAGAATGTATTGTAGCTAAGATTAATGCTTTCTTTTGCTTTTGTAACTGTGCTTGCATAATTAGATTCTTTAGAATGTGGTTTTTGCCTTTAAAAGAACCAACTTCACCTGGCTCAGAGCTGCTCTCTGTGGCTGCCTCTCAGCAGTGCAGGGGTAGTCACTGGCCAGCTAATAAAGACTCACAATTTGGTTCAATTTGGTTTTTAGGTGGTCTTTTCTCACACTCTAGACCATAACACACCCACACATTCCAGTGTCCTCTCCCCAAGTCCCTGATTGCCACTGCCCTCCTGGGTCCATGGCAAGTGTTTGATGCTCCTGCTCTGGTTATAGGTGAGTTTAAAGATTATTTGATTTGCAATTGGTTAAAGAAATAAAACTTTGGCTTGGAATATTGTTTTCTTTTCTTTTCTTTTCTTTTTCTTTTTTTTTTTTGAGACAGAGTCTCACTCTGTTGCCTGGGCTATGTTCCGGCAAGCGTGAACAGCTCTTGTTCCTTGGCCGGAGAAAACCTGAGCAGCACACAGAGAGTTGGAGAGTCAGCTTTATTTCACCGGTGGGCTCAGAGAGGCATATCTGCCATCAAACTCTGAGTGCTCCTTTTTTGTTTTCTTTTAGTTTTATACCTTTTTGGGGTTACAGTTAGCCAATGGCAAGTTTTCACAAAAGTCACCTCATTTACATAGTAGTCAGCCAATCAGAACTATGACCCCAAATCATCTCATCAGCTATGAGTATTAGTAGCTGCTCAATTTAGGAGCGGGATAAGTGAAACAGGAGGGTTTTGGTGGAACACCCTGACAGCTAGAGTGCTGTGGCATCAGCCTAGCTCACAGTAACATCAAACTCCTGGGCACAAGTGATCCTCCTGCCTCAGCCTCCCAAGTAGCTGGGACTACAGGCATGCGCCACCATGCCCAGCTAATTTATATATATATATATATATTTTTTTTTTTTTTTTTGTTAGTTGTCCAGCTAATTTCTTTCTATTTTTCTTAGTAGAGACAGAGTCTTTCTCTTGAGAGACCTGGTCTCAAACTCCTGAGCTCAAATGATTGGCTGGCCTTGGCCTCCCAGAGTGCTAGGATTATAGGTGTGAGCCACCCCACCTGGCTTGGCTTGGAATGTTTCAAGATAAGAAATTCTGTTAATCAGGGACAAGCCACCAGACATATATTTGTTCTGTAAATTGAGGAACTGCAGGTTTGTGTTGTATACCCTTAGGCCTGTTAATGAGTTACAACTGCTACCTCCAAGAAGTAGGGGGCATGATGAGATCTGACCTTCTCAAGGCCAACAACTCAACTTTAGGGAATTTCTGGGATCCCCTTGGCCAAGAGGGGTCCACTCAATCAGCTGGGGGGGGCCCTTAAGATTGTATTTTAGTTCACAGTAAGTTATTTTATTAAACATTAGTTTCAGTAAAATAATAATAATTTAAAAAGCTAGTAAAACTTTCCTATAGACATTGGAATGTTTAAAGAAGACTGGTGCAGTGGCAATATACCAATCTTTAGAATTCTTAAATATGCTAATGTTTCAAATTGAAGCCATGCTTGAAAAATTCAAGTCATAGCAGTTCTGTTGATAAGGAAAACTCTCATCTATTACTTGGTGAATCAGGCACCTGAGACCCCCACCCCTCACAGAAAACACGCATCAGCATAACACTAACCTATAAGCTGGCCCAGCAACTAATGTATTACCTGGCATCAGCATAACACTAAACCTATTACCTGACAAGTCAACTAACCTATACCTGGTACCCCACCCCTCGGACCACCCCAACTTAATAAAAGTGGGAAAGATCAGGTAGACCGGGCTCAGAATTTTGGTGGTGAAGCCCCTCTGAGCCCACCAGCGGATAAACTTTGATTCTCCGACTCTCCGTGTGCTGCTTGGTTTGTCCTCGGGACCAGCTGCTGTAACACTGTTACTGTAAATGCATTTCTTTAATTTGGAAAGAAGCAACGTGTTCATCATTGCACCCTTGTAGCCTGGAGAGCTAGCTAAAGCGCCATTTGAAGATTAAATTTTAAGGAAATAGACCTTTAATGAATACAAAAGAACAAGCCCTTTAGTTTTTCCTCCGCCTTTACAAATCTTTCTGGAAAGTGTTCAGAAATCAAAATCTGTGTTTGTTAGGACTTCAGTCTGTCAAGGGATTTAAGAAGTAAAGTGTATGTAAACCATGACAGTTGACATTTTTCCATGTATCAGTAAGTTGTCTGACAGTGGGCCAATGTAACTTGCAAAAAATTGTTGGATATTATATTCAAAATAAGAGCAATCATGCCTTGGATGCTTTTACCTAACTCTTTCAGACAGTACTCTTAAAAATTTTTTTGTGATTTTCTAAATTTATTTTACTAAAGCTATTGATTATGAACAATAACAGAAAAGAATGTATTTTATCTGCTTTTATTATTAACTTTTATTATCTGCATCTGTTACCTTAGGAAATGATGTATTCTTTTTGTGAAGACATCTTTCACTGGGGTCACTTGGGTAATTGTGTTTTTTATACATACATACCAGGAGAAAATGTTGATATATTTTGAAAAAAAAGTACATCATTGATGTTTAAGATATAGTTTCTGAAGCCTTATCCTTGCTGGAGTTATTTTGCACACACTACACATCATCTGCCTAATCTACCAGCATTGCAGGGGATCAAGACCAAGAATGTAGAAGTGAATACATTCTTTTTTAAATTTTGAAGGTTTAAACTAAATTATCTTGGTATTTAAAACTGTATTTCTGAATATTTCAATGAATAGAAAAAGAGTAAATGGAACATAAATCAGCTTTTTATATCAGAAAAAACTCCACAAGATGTATAAGGAAAATAGATGAAGTTATTTGCATGAAGCTACAACATTGAAATACTCTGTTGTGCTTGTTTTTATATTTTTGCATGAAAAATAAAGAAGCAGTTAAACCCAAGGTTAAATTTTATATTAAAGCTAGTTATAGCTTTTTAATTGAGTTACATGGTACTTAATAGTGTGATTTGTCAGGAGAGTTAGTACTATGGGGTAATGGTTCTAAATTTACTTTTTACTCTTAGTGTAACTAGATCTAAATAAAATGTTTTAAAGCTTCTCAGAAACTCAAATATATCTTGTATATAATATACTCATATATGACAATTGTAACAATCATGAGTTCACCTAACAAAAGAGTAAAAAACACATAGACCAAATACGGACAAAACTGAAGGGGAAAATGAATCATCCAAGAATAAGAGTTAGAGCCTTAAATATTGCACTTTCAATAATTAATTTTAAAAAGTCAGAGGATCAACAGGGACAAAGAAAACTTGCTCTAATCTGCATACTAACTAGACCTAACAGACATATACAGTATGCTCCATCCCAAAAGAGCAGAATATCTATTTTTCTTGAGTGCACAGGAAACATTTTTCAGATTAGACTATGTTCTATACCAGATAAAATCAATAATAAATTTATAAGAATTTTACAATGCAAAGATGATTCTTTGAGCACAATAAAAGGAAATTAAAAATTAATGACAGGTAGAAATTTAGAAATTTAATGAACCTAAAAATATATAAACATTAAACATAAAATCCTGAGAAACCAATGTGTCAAAGAAGAAATCAGAAACAAAATTTAAAAAAAATATTTTGAGATGAATGAAAAAAGATTCATTTTAAAAAATAAATAGGATGTGGCAAAAATAGTGCTGAGAGGGCAATTTATAACAGTAAATGCCTACATTAAAAAGGAAGAAAGCTTTCCAATCAACAACTTCAAGTTTCTCCAATACCTTTAAAGAATGTTAGAATTGCCCATAGGTATATTCACAAACACAATTGCCTGGGCTTGAATAGAACGATATACATGTGTGTGTATACACACACACATCCACACACACACAAAGGCAAACACTATGTCTTAGACCTATTTCTTTTTTTTTTTTTTTTTTTTGAGACAGAGTCTCACTTTGGTGCCCAGGCTAGAGTGAGTGCCGTGGCGTCAGCCTAGCTCACAGCAAGACCTATTTCTTGACATTCTTGGGATGAGTTTATGAAAACCATTTTACTTCTGCTTTGTAGATTCCACTTTGACAAGCCTTTTTCTTGAACAACTTTTATTTTCATTAACATGCACATACTCACATCTTATGCTTTACTTTCTTAGCTCAGAGAGATACAAAACAGAATATATATTTTCTTTTTCTCTCACTCCATAATCAATACTAATCAATACAGAATACTACTGTGACCTTTGGTCACCAAAATGTTTGGGGATTTTTCTCCATTAATGGCAGATACTGCAGCAGACGCCAGCTGGGGGTTCTCTAATTCAACTGCATTCTGACACTATCTACCTGGAGCTCCAGCACCCTCTCTTTGAGTGGGTGCCCCACCCTCCAGGAACCCCATCTATCTAGCTCTTCAGAAGCTCTAGGAACCGTAATTTTGAGCATTAATGAAAACGCCATTGGGTAGGCACGATTGATTAAATCATTGGCTACAGGTGATCAATTTAAACTTGAGCCTCTCTCCCTCCTTGGAGGTTGGGGGTGTGGCTAATAAATGGCCTTTTGGAGGGAGATTTATCTCCAGGTAAGAGACTACAACATCCAGATAAAGAAGTGGTATTGAGTACATGTGGAGAGAGGACACCTGTTCCCAGGCTGCACAACTGTCTCTCTCTGAACTTAGGAAGAGGAATTCTGCTTGTTTCCTTTCCTAATCCTCTGCAGTCCCTCTGTCTCTTCAGTTTCACCAGCACCTGTGCGTGCATTGCAGCCCTTCTTCCCTGCCTGCATTGTGGCTACAGCTCGCTTACTGCTCTCCCCACTCCGTGTCATCTCACACTGGATCTGTTGGTTCTGATAAGTATTTTGGAATGTTGCTAATGCAGTGAGAAATGGTTTTTGACTGGAGAGTTTGAGGCAATTTACAGGGTTAAGTACAACATTCTGACCACTTGATTGAGATAAGAGGACACCAATGTCAATGATATCACCTCAGGCCTGTTATTAATAGAATGACTTTTATCCAAAAGACAAATGATAACAAATGTTAGCAAGGATGTGGACAAAAGGGAACTCCTGTACACTGTTGGTGGGACCCTAAAGCAGTACAATCTTTTTGGAAAATAATATGGAGGTTCTTCTAAAAGCTAAAAATAAAAGTACCTTATGATAGCACAATTCCACTTTGGGGTATATATCCAAAGGAATGTAAATCATGTTGAAGAGATATCTGCTTTCCAAGTTCATTTCAGCATTATCCACAATAGTCAAGATATGGAAGCAACCTAAGTATTCATAAACAGATAAATGGATACAGAAAATGTGGTTCATATATACAACAGAATACTATTAAGTTTTAAAAAAGAAGGAAATTCGATCATTTGTGACAACATGGGTGGAAATGCTATATAATATGCTAAGTGAAATAAGCCAGACACAGAAAGACAATAGTGTGTGATCTCACTGTTATAGGCCTGCTAGGTCCTTGCCCTTTGTGCAGTAAACAACAGCTGTATCAGAGAAAAAGCTTAGTAATTAAATGGCTGCCAAATGAGGAGGTGGGGGACCTCAAATCTGCCTCCCCAAGGGGTATTGGACTGGCGTTTTAAAGAGAGTTTTGGTGGATAATGGGCAGAGAAGCTGGGGTTGATGATTGGTTGGGGTGTGGGAGATAAAATCATAAGGCGTGAAAACTGCATTCCTGCATCAATTCAGTGCTTCAGAGGGAGTCTTCAGACTGCGTGGTATCAGCAAATCTGTGGGAACCCAGGATCTGGAAAACATCTCAAATGGAATCTTTAGATTTCTTAACGTTAAAGATGTTATCTTATAGAAACAATTAAGGGAAGTTAGTACCTTGTGACCAGGTTTACTTGACTTTTAGGCAGAAGCAACTATAAGGAGAGGGGCTAAAGGGGCAAGCTGTGAGTGACTGCAAGGGACTGGTTAGTGCTTAGCTGTGTTCTATTGAAAATCTGTACTTTATTTAGACTTTAATGTTTCCTGTTTATTGGGATAGTTTCATCACTTATATGTTGAATCAAAAAGGTGGATCTCACAGAAACAGAGAATAGAGACTAGAAAGGTGGTTACCAGAGCCTGGGGCTATGGGAAGGGAGGGATGGAGAAAAGGAAGGTGTTCATGGAAAAATATGAAGTTTCAATTAGAATAGAAGAATAAATGATCTATTTCACTGCACGGTGACCACAGTTAATAATCAGGTATTGTACCTTTAAATTGCAAAATACACAATTTTGATGTTCTCAAGGTAAATTGGTGGGGTGATGGATATGATAATTAGCATGATTGAAATTTTCCATAATGTATACATATATTAAAACATCACATTTACCCCAGAAACACAAAATTATTATTTGTCAATTAAAAAACCGTGAAAAGACTTGCAGCCAGTTTCAGTCTGGTGATACTGATCATTGGCCACCACCTGGTGACCATCTTCAAATGGAGAAGGAGGCATAGGGGTGAGAAGCAGCCACTTTTTCTCTGGAGCCAAAAATCAGCACTTACTTAGCTCCTACTTGTGGATGGGGAATTGGACTTGCATGGAGTCCCCCACCCACCACACTGGCTCTGTTGGCCGGCCACTCTTAAAGGAGCCAAGGCGGAGGTTGGAGAAGGAACTGAGGTTGGAGAAGGAACTACTAGCTAGAGAGGATTCTGGGGCTCCATAGGGCATTACTTTTATTTAGACCCATAGCATTTCCTGTAGTTCAAACACTACACAAACACACACACACACCAGGAGCAACACTTTAATCTATTTGATGTGTATTTTGCTCCAGGTGTGATCAGTTCCATCCTCAATACAATTTGGGTAGCTTTTTTTCTTCTCATGTAACACATGGAAATTGAGTTTCTTGCATGTCTGTGACAAGATTACATGCCATATTATTTTTTTCTTAATTGTCTGGAGGCCTGTACCCAATTGGAATAATTTCCTGGTAGCAGATTTCATCCAATCATTGCTTGAAAGCACAGACAGATGTGACATCCACACCCTTATTAGGACTTTGTTATAGTATTTTTTTCTTTTTAATAGAGATAGAGCGTCTTCAGGTTACTTTCTCCTTTTCTTCTTCACTGTTGAAGAAAAAAATGTTGTATGTTTTCATGAAGTAGAACCACCACCTTACTTCACAGTTTTCGTCTATAGTCCCCCGTCACTCCCTCCAGCATAGTCCTTTTCTGAGCTCCTGCACTTCTCAAGTGACCCTGACAGTAGCAGTCAAGAACAGGTGACCCTCTCCACTTCTAGTCTGTTCTCCTTTCCTTCAAAGCAGCAAGGGGGATGTCCTTGGATAGCAGGTCCATTCTTAGTAGACACTACTGTCTGCTGCTGGAGCACATCGATTGTATCCAGGGCAATAAGTACATTTTTTGGTTGCAAGCCTCTGGTGGCATGCATCTGTTTCTATGGCCATCTGTTTGCAGAGTGGCACAGGGACCGCCTTTCCAAAACATTTCCTATCTTCAGAGGAGGAAATATTGTCATCTGTATGCAGGGGCATGGCCCTCTGAACTAGGACACAAAGGTCCCCTATTCCTTGCTTCTATCCCTGGTTGGTCCCTAATCCCTCAAGGGAAGGTGTGGAGTGGACACTCTCCTTTTCTGTAGCCTCTCCTAGGCTTCCATTTGCAAAGAGGCCAAGTGTGGCCAGAAGCTGGTGTCCCTGGAGCCCCTGCCCTGCTAACAGCTCCAGGTGAGCGTCCTTTCTCTGTGCCTACCTTGCCCTTGTGTGGGCTGGTGGAGAGGGGGCAAGGCCAGAGGCCCTCCTGTACAGGCACCTGATCTTCCCAGAAAAGCACTAGCATGGGACTCATCCCACTAGAGGCTCCCATAAGCATCTGTCCTCCTTCCCTCCCCAGCTCTCCTGGAGTTCTCTCCAGGTAAGGTACTCACTAACCTTGAAAAAATCAAGGCAAACTAGTCCTTCAGGTAGCTTCCAGGGAGCTCGGACTTTCTCCCGGGGGCTCAGAATCAAAGGCTGGGTGTATGGGGGCCTGCGAGGTTCCTCCTCAAGGGTGTAGGGGCATCCAGCTCTCACTCAGGCACTGGGTCCCAGGGTGCCAAAGCCATCCCGCTGATGTACCCCTTCTCCTCCAGTGTAAGGTGTGGACAGCTCTTAGCTGAGCTCTATCTGTGCCCCTCCACCACCACCGAGTCCTTTAGAGACCTCTCAGCCTCCCTCCTGCACCCTCGCCACTTGGGAACCCCACCCAGGTCACGCCTTGCACTGCCCTCCACAGCCCTCCTCTGCAGGGTCTTGTTTCCAAAAGAGGGTGCTCCGTTCCTACCTGCCACCTGCCCCTCTGGCCCTTAGAGGGACTCGGGGTGAAGGAGACGCAAATGATGCTTCAAACTCTAGGGTAAGGAGAGGCCAACACGCTCACTGGTCACAATGCCCCATCGGCTGCCCCTGGAGGAGCCGCCGCCTGAGTGTGCTCCCCAGGAACAGGTGGCCCCGGAAAGGAGCCCGGGCATTTACGCTCACTCACCCCAAGGTGAAAGTTAACGCCAAGGGCAAAGATTTCATGCACTTGGTGCCCCCTTTGATGGGCTTGGTGCCGGTGCGGGCTACACTGGCTGTGACGGGCCACTGTGGGACCTGAGGATCTGGCTCTGGACTGAGGTGCTGGTGGCGAAAGGCTGGCCTCTGGCTGCATATTTTAAAAGTCCTTATGGGCCAGGCTCTGTGGCTCACGCCTGTTATCCTAGCAGTCTGGGAGGCTGAGGCGGAAGGATAGCTTGAGCTCAGGAGTTGGAGACCAGCCTGAGCAAGAGTGAGATGCCGTCTCTACTAAAAATTAAAAAAAATTAACCAGGCAACCAGGCGAGGTGGCACACACCTGTAGTCGCAGCTACTCAGGAGGCTGAGGCAGGAGGATGGCTTGAGCTCAGGAGTTTGAGGTTGCTGTGAGCTAGGCTGACCCCATAGCACTCTAGCACCAGCAACAGAGCAAGACCGTCACCAAAGAGAAAAAAAAAGTCCTAAATCTTATTGGCTGAGGTGCCTGTGTCCAATCTGGCCAAGGTTCCAGGGCCTCAGCTCCAGCGTGCCAGGGAGCTCATCCTTTCCTGGTCCGCCTGTCCCCTTCTCCCTCCCCTGTGCCCTGTCCCCACCAAGTTGCCCCTAACCCCTTCCCACCGTCTTCCTCCTTCCCCCTCTTTTCCCTCCTAACGTACTAGGGGCTTTCCAGACTGCCACCCACTGCCGCTTTCACCCAGGAGTTATATGCAGGCCTCGCCCTTCCCTTCCTTCTAGTTGAATCTGGGCACTTTACTTTGGGATGCCCTCCTGCTAAAATCCCTTCGCCCAAACCCGGCTGCCAGATGAGGGCTCCTCCTGATTTGACCGAATTTGAAGGGACGTGGCCTGACTTTTTCTTCCTTAGGCAGATCCTTGCAAATCTTCCCTCATTAAGTCTCTTCAGCTGCGCAAAAAGATGTCTGGAGTGTGCACCGAACTAGCAAACCAGCACCAGGAGCAGCGGCAGGAGGAGGCAGAGCTTTATTAGGTGTTTTTTATCGATATTCCTAAAACAACAATAAAAACAACATCAGTAACAACTATAACTACTTCTAATAGTGGAAATATTAATAATAATGATAATACTTAAGTTATTGATGTGTTTAGCTTATATAGAGATTTATTATTTGTCGTGTGCTATAATTTACTTTTAGTAATATGTTATACATGTCACTTCTGTCATAAACATCAGGACCCAAAACACTTCACCTGAGGAATGAATATCGCCTATGGACCTATCTTGCCCACCTACTAGTGGGGGCCGTCTCACCACTCCACCACCAGCCCTTCTCTCTATCTAGTCTACCTTTTGAGACAACTTAGTGGCCTTGGCACTCATATGATGTGTTTGGGTCTTGGAAACAGTTTTGCCTTGTTAGAAGCCAAAGCACAACTTCAAGACATGTTCAGCTGTTTAGCTAAATTGCAGCAGGAGGAAATGTCTTCTCAGCAGATCTATCCTTATGTTTCTTGCTTTCAGAGTAAGAAGTTGTTTCTGTCACAGTAGTTTAATTTAGACTGTGGTGAGAATTATAAATAGCCTTCAAATATAATAAAGGGATGAAGAGAATTGGCAGACATGTGCGGTGCATAATATGTGCTTTCAAATTTATACTATGGTAAGCAATGAAAATTACAATGTTGCCCCCTTAATTTTCTAAACTGAGCCCTCAGTCATTTTCCCAAATTATTCCAAGTCCTTTCATAATGCTTCAGAAGCATTCCCTGGATGGGATTGTTCCCAATGGCAAAGAGTACTAGGTGCATGGGAATCTCAAAGGAATCTTGTTCTACTGCAGAATAGTCACTCTTCAGAACCTCAAAAGCCTAGGGGAGCTGCATGAGTAGTATGCTCTATGGACCTGCATGGGCTCTGGAATCAGGCAGAGTTGATTCTGAATATCATCCCAAGCCACTTAGTAGCTGTGGGGCTTTTGACAAGTTCCTTGACTTGGAACTGTTATAAAACTTTTCAGCAAGAAAAGGCATAATGATACTCACACAAAAATGGTAGCAATTCTTCATTGCTCCCTGTGTCTGTGCCTTGTGTGATGTGCTTTTTAGCTGCTTCCATTTAGGGGCACAATCTGTTTCCCAACTTTGACTTTATTTGCTCTGGTCAATAGAAAGCTGTGAATATGACAGTGTGCTAGACTTGGGCCTAGGCTCAAATAGTCTTGACTGGTTCTGCTTTTGCCTTCAGAACCCTGCCATCTTCATCAAAACAAGCCCAGGTTAGCCTGCTGAAGGATGAGATACCACAGGTAGGAGAACCAAGGTGCCCCAGTGGACACCCAGCTCACCCCCAGAAGCAGAGCTGCCTCATCAACCAACAGCTGACCACACATGCCTGAAGGAGCCCAGCTGAGACCAGAAGAATGGCCCAGCTGAGCCCAGCCTAAATGGCTGACCAGCTCAATCATGAGCTAATAAGTTTTAGAGTGGTTTGTTATGGAGTAATAGCTAACTAACTGATTCACCCAGTGCAGATAGGGTGCCAGCATTCAATGACAGGTTGATCACTATTTACTTGGCAAATACTAGATACCCTATAGGTACTAATTTTCTTTTCTTCCTATTTAATGTTGGATCTTTTATTGGATGGTGTTGAGTTATACAGAAATGCACGTGGATATGTGATTGTTGCTTAAACTCACACAGACCCCATTCACAGGAGGAAATAATCACACCCTGCCCATTAAGGCCAAAACCAAATTTTGCAAAATAAGAAATTTGCCTTTAATTTACTCCCTCCACATCCAAACTGTAGCAGTCAAGGTTGTGGACAGATTTGAAGACACGGGGCTCTCTTCTCCTGGAGCCTCATGTCCTTTGTTCACTGATCTCTAGAAGGGGCTGGGCAGCAGATAGGCAGCAGTGGTCTATATGTGTTCACTTACTGCTTAAAGGCCCCCCGCTCTTTCTGTGTCTCTGCGCATTCTCTCTTCTACCATTGGGCTTGAGGAGAGGTATTGGTGTGGAGGGAGTGTTTCCTCACCTCTGGCTGAAAAGGGGGATTCAGGCCCTTCAGCTCCCCGAGGTCAGGGGAATCAGAGCCATCAGAGCTGCACCCCAGTGTGATAGCCCCTGGGTTCACATGCTTATACCTCTTCAGCTTTACATGATACTGCCAAACTGTTTTCCAACATGCTTGTACCAATTTTCACACCCACCAAACGCATATGAGTTTCCTGGCATACCCACATCTGTGCCGACACATGTTATTTTCTGTCATTTTCATTTTGGTCTCCTGATTTCTGTGTGATAATATCAAGGTTTGCTTACATTTCTCTAATTACTAAGAAAGTTGAAGACACTTTTATTTCAAATGTTTTTGGACCTTGAATAACCATTTTTTTTGAAGTCTTGTTTTATTTTGCCCATCTCCTTATCGTTTTAGCTTTTTTTAATTATTAATTTGTAGTATTTCTTTATATATGCTGGCTAGGAGTCCTTTCTTTGTTAACCCTTTATCTCACTTTTCTATCCCTGTCTCTCACTCTGTCTCTCTGTCTCTATCTTTCGATGCAAGTTCTTAATTTTAATAAAATCTCATTTTTTATTTTCCCCAATATAATAAATATCTTTAGTTACACTTAAAGCATCTTTTCCTATTTTAAGACCACAGAAATGTTCTTCTTTGTTTTCTTTTAAAGACATCATGATTTATTTTTAAAATTTAGTTTTGCATTCCATTCAGTATTGATATGCTATCTGGCTAATGCTGATGTAATTTTTTCTGATAAGATATCAATATTTATTCTGAAAACATTGTCTTATGATTCTTTCTATTTGCTGTTGGCTGTAATTTGCCTTACTCAAGTTAACATCACCACACCCTCAGAGGTTTCTGTGAAGACCGTGTGTAATTCTTTTTATTTGATTTTTTTTTGCATAATTCACTTGCTAGCAATTCCAAAGCACCAAACAGCTGAGGTTAGCTTTTGTGTCAGAAATCTTCAATGGACCCTTTTGTTGAAATAAATTATTTCCACTTTTTAAATTTAAAAATATTAACATAATAAAGATTGAATATATTCAATGGATACAGGGTAATGATTTGATATATGTATGCATTGTGTAGTGATTATCACAATCAACTTAATTAACAAATATGCCATGGATTGAATGTTTGTGTCCCTCCAAAATTCATGTTGAAACTTAATTCCCAAACAAATAATATTAAAGAAAATGGGACCTTTGGAAAGTGGTTGGATCCTGAGGGCTCTGCTCTCGTCAGTGGGATTAGTAACTTTATAGAAGGGCTTGAGGAAGCAAGTTCTAACTTCTTTGCTCTTCTCTTACATGAGGACACAGCATTCAAGGTGCCATCTTAGAAGCAGAGACCAGAACCTCACCAGAAACCTAAACTGTCACTTGCTTGATTTTGGACTTCCCAGCCACTATAACTATGGATAAAAAATTTATAAATAACCTAGTGTAAGGTATTTTGTTATAGCAGCAGGAATGGACTAAGCCAATTTTCTTCACCAACATGTTGTACGTTAGATTGCCAGAAGTTTTTCTTCTTATAACTAAAAGTCTGTATTTTTGATAAAAATCTTCTCATTTTTCTCACCCACCAGCCCCTGTAAACCACTGTCTATTTGGCATTTTTAGGCTCCACCACCTATAAGTGAGGTAAAACAGTATTTGTCTTTCTGGGTCTGGCTTATTTCACTTAACATGATATTTTCCAAATTCATCCATATTGTCACAAATGGCAAAAAGTCCATAGCAAGGGCCTGTTCTTTGAAGAGACTAACCACGGTTCAGCTGTGGATTGAGTCTGAATCCATGACTAATGCACAGGCCATCACTGAATGCCAGATATGTGAGTGGTTCTTGGTGAATGTTGATCTGTTTGTCTCATGATTAAGGAATCTCCTGACCATTCCTGGCAGAATGACTACATTGGAGTTTTGGCCTACTTTGCAAAGTATTGGTCATGCCTCACCACTGTTGACACCTTTAGTATAACATCTGGCTCCAGTCACACTGAGTGTCCCTTGAAACTAATTTCTGTCACATTTTTATTCTTTTGAGACCATTTCCACTCAGATCGTGTGGCTTTTATTACCAAATTGACTAAAATGGTCCAACTGTCTGATTTTATTTCCTTTTTCTCCTCTGAATCCACACACATTGGTCAGGTAATTTGCTGATTTAATGTAGCTATTTCCCCAAAAAGATGATCTCTTCTTGACTGCCTCCAAGATAAAGATAACATTGCTGGGGGCCATAGCATTCTATTTCCCCAATTTGATATTCCACATTGACCATGCCCTGAAAAAAATGTGTCTTTCTTTCCCCTGACTGCAGCCCCAGGCCAGCAAGGTGTGTGCACCCTCTTAGTGGAAGGCCAGCCCAAAGAGGGGTTATGGGACTCAACTTAATTCTCATTAAGTTTTATATAAAAATTATTGTCCCTATTTCACTTGGCTTTTTTAGATAAAATATCTAGGAAGGAGAAGATGACCAAAATAAAGGTGAAATTATAGGTATTGGGATGAAACGCACAGCTTCTGTGGCTGTAGAGGGAGAGCAATAGCCCAAAACCTGGGGAGTGAACAACTTAGATCCCAGGAGTTATGGGGGATAGAGGACATTAGTAACCTTTTGTCTTCCCGAATCTCCCCTAATGAGGCTCAGAAAAGAGTGAAGGGTTCATGTTGGGCCTGAATGGGGGTAGTATTAGTTGGATCAGATGGTAGGGTAGGAGCTGCAAGTTTATCTTCTCCTTCTGGTTACGCACATCGCCTGTAAGAATCTTCTGGGACTGTTCCACCTCTCTGTGATGTAGGCTTGGAATTCTACTTAGGCACATGTGCTCTCAAGGCCCAGCTGTCTGAGGCCACAGTTGCTTTAGATTATGAAGAACTATTGCTGTATCCTGAGGAGACTTAGTTCTCCATGGCTGAGCTTAAGCTGGATCTGTAGAGCACTGATTCCACTTGCTCCTTCCTCTTTAGCTGGGGCTCCTTCTCTATTTTTCTACCATCTAGAGATGCATCTATATTTGTGAATATTTGGGTAAATTAGACATAAATAAGTAAGGGTACCCTAGGCCTAGCCCTAGCATAGACTGACTCTTAGCTATTTCTTTTCCTACTTTACTAAGTCTGTTATGTTGGCACAGAGAGATAACCTGAGATGGGGTCTTTCAGGAGATATTAACATATCGTAGTTCTAGAGAAGCTGGTGGTACAGGGCAAAGGTCCCAATGTTCTCATAAAAAGCTTCGGTCCACATTTTCCAGTTTATCTGTATGTGGTAGATGGATCCAGGAAAGATCCCAGAGCCATGGAAGGGGCTATTAAGAGAGGGCAGGATCCCTGTAAATCAGAGTACTAGGACGCGTGTTCACCAGTCGCCCTCCGAGTGAGATCTCAGGCTGGGGCTGCAAAAGCCTGTGGCGTGGGAGAGGGATGCAGGCCTGGCTCAGGGAGGTCTCCTACCTGACAGAGCGCTGCGCCCTTCCTCAGCAGACCACCACTGAGTGCTCAGAATAAGTTTTTGGGTACCACGCATAAATAGGCCTTCTTTTTTGAATTTCTCAAGCAATAAAACAGAGAAAATATTTTTATCCACTTGAAAATTGAGTATGAGCATGAGCAACTTCAGTGAAAATGTCATAGGAGGAAACTCTGGGACTCTGCTCATCCAGAAACCTCAAAAACCCTGGTACAACCTGTTAGACTTAACCTTATTAAAGCTTGATTTTTGCCACATAGAGTCATCTTTCATTGGCGCTTTTTTTGTTATAGGTTGTAAAAAATAAATCAATTTTGGCTGGGCACAGTTGCTCATACCTGTAATCCTAGCACTCTGGGAGGCTGATGTAGAAAAATTGCTTCAGGTCAGGAGTTTAAGATCATTCTGAGCAAGAGTGAGACCCCATCTCTATAAAAAAATTAAAAAGTTAGCCAGATGAAGTGGCGCATGCCTGTAGTCCCAGCTACTCAGGAGGTTGAGGCAAGAGGATTGATCACTTGAGACCAGGAGCTTAAGGTTGCAGTGAGCTATATATGACACTACTTCACGCATATGAAGTATATGTAGGGCAACAGAGCAAGATTCTGTCTAAATAAATAAATAAATTTTCTTTTTACTTTTGTGATAGAAAACTCAAATCTCCACATCCCAGGTATTAATGATGCCATCCTCACTGTAGTTTTCATTGCTTATTAACTGTTATGGGTTGAATATTTGTATCACCCCACCACCTCCAATTTCTTACGAGGAAACCTAATTCTCAGTGATATAGTGTTAGGTCTTGGGCTTTGGAGGAAGAGATTAAATCAGGAGGACTTTGTCCTGATAAATATTTGATAGAATTAGTGCCATTATGACGGAGGTTGAAGGGAGCATCCTTGTCCCTTCTATCATGTGAGCACACAGCAAGAAAGCACCATTTGTAAGCAACGAGTATCTTCACCAGACACCAAATGTGAGGGTGCCATTATTTTGGACTATGCAGATTCCGGAACTGTGTGCAATACATTTCTGTTGTTATACATTACCCAGTCTAAGGTATTTTGTCATAACAGCCTGAATGGACTAAGACACTGTCTTATGCACTTTGATGTATTTCTGAATTTTTGGCTCCAATGATCTATGAGTCTTTTCATCACTCATAGCATCTCGCAGGGCTGGCAATCTGTTATTTTTCTTTTTCAGAGTTTTCTTGGCTATTCTTATTTGTGTCTTCATCTGTAAGATTTTTTTTTTTGCAATAACATGCCTATCTCCAATAACTAATGGTATCTCTCTTGGAGCTAATTGAATTTATGAATTACCTTAAGCATAATTGATGTTGAAAATATTGAATTTTTCTATATAAAAACATGACATTATTTTCCATTTGTTTATATCTACATTTATTTTAGGAACTTTTATGATTTTTCTCTTATGCTATACACATTTTATTAGATTCATTATGCAGCTTATTTTATTTCACCCTATGACAAAGTAAATGGAGGCACGAGAAAATTTTAAAGAGTTTATTTTGAGTAAGAAGCAATTCTGCCTGCCGTCATGGCCAGCTCCTTAAACGTGCCCTGGAAGGGCCGGAGTGGCCGGGCAGGTGCCGCGCCAGCAGCGCGAGCGGGTCCTGCGCTCCCATCCAGGCCGCCTGGCGTGGCCGCGCCCGCAGTCCGGGGCTCTGGGGCTCAGCTCGGGCAGCTCCTGGGGCTCAGGGCAGCCGTGGGTACCAGACACCGGGCCAGGCCCGCCCAGCGGGAACCGAGGTGTGGGCCCCACGGCGGTCCAGGGGCTGCAGCGGTCGGCTACTGCCTGCTGCGAGGGGCGCCCGGGCTAGGGCGAGGCCCCCGCAGCTGCCGAGCCTCCCCAGGACCGCGGGAGCCCGACTCCAGCGCGCCCGAGGTCGCCCGGCCGCGGGGGCACCGACCGGCCCGGGCACGGGGCAGGGCGCACGGGAGCGCGACGGTGCCAGCGCCGCGGCCGTGTCGGTCGCAGATCTTATTCACTTTGAGTTACCATGTCCTGCACAAAACGGTACTGTGTTAGAAACACGGATTCTCTAGCGAAAACTAGACCCAGGCTATCAAAACTTGGATTTTTAACCTCATTTCCAGGCTATTCTCATGGACATTAATGGGTGTTAAGTGGATCGCGTCGGTTCTCAGGCCACCGCAAACAGGAGCCACTGCGAGGTTCCTTGCCCGACTCGGGCATGGCGGTTTGCTGGGTCTCGTCTGAAGCCTGAGTATGAGGAGCGTTCGAAAGTTTTCAGTAAAGTCTAATATTTAAAAACCACGGGAGGGCAAGAAGAGAGTTAATGCTTTAGTTAGCTGCTCCCACCCTTCTCTGACTTGTGAGGAAATGGACCTGGAAGAAAAAAAGATGTGAGAGCTTCCCAGGCGGTGGGACTGTGTGAGGAGGACAGAGGAGCAGTCCTTCCTTCGGGAGCTTTCGTTCAGGAGAGCGTCTCCTTCTCTCCGGACTTCCTCCTTAAGAGGTGGTGTTCATTAGCTGGATTCAATCATTCCCCAATATCTACAGCTATCAAACCTTACATTGGGGCCGGCGCGGTGGCTCACGCCTATAACAACCCGAGCACTCTGGGAGGCCAAGGTGGGTGCATCGCTGGAGTTCAGGAGTTTGAGACCAGCCTGAGCAAGAGGGAGATGCTGTCTCTACTAAAAATAGAAAGAAATTAGCTGGACAAGTAAAAATATATAGAAAAAATTAGCCAGACATGGTGGCTCATGCTTGTAGTCCCAGCTACTGGGGAGGCTGAGGCAGGAGGATCGCTTGAGCCCAGGAGTTTGAGGTTGCTGTGAGCCAGGCTGATGCCACGGCACTCTAGCCCAGGCAAGAGACCGAGACTCTGTTTAAAAAAAAAAGAAAAAGAACTTACATTGTACCCCATAAATATAAACAATGATTATTGGTCAATTTAAAATAAAAAATACGGGATGGGAGTTCTGAGGCTACTTCTGGTTAGTTCTCATGAACTGTAAGTGGGATAAGTAAAGATGAATCGGTATACTCCAGGTGGTATATCCACATCTACTTTAATAAATACAGTTGTTTTAAATTAGTATTGCTCCTGGGGTACATACGAAAGAGTTTCTTTGAAGCCCAGTTAACAGCCCACTGATATCCACCAAGAAGCTTTGGGTAAAAGAACACAAGCCTTAAACTGCAAGATCCAGGAGGATCCTCCCAGCTCTCTTGTCCTAAGACTTGCTACAAGTTGGAAACTTCTTAGAGCATTTGCATCATACTCCCATGGACCCTATACTTTGAAGAATGCTTATTATAAATGGTGACTTCAGATTCAACCCCCCAAAAAGTTACATTAACTTGCTTTGGCTGAGATCTAGGAATGGTAACTTTAGTATATATCCCAGATGTTTCTAAAACAGCTGATCTGAAGAAACATTCTGAGAAAAACCCAAACAGAAATTTCAGGCTAAGGACCCACCCATTGTCCATGGTTCGTGCTGAAATAAGAGTTGTGGGTTTTTTTTTGAGATAATTCATCTCATTCCATTCTCCTAACAGCCTCTTAACCCCTGTATAGACATGAAACTGTTGAGAGTCAGGAAAAGAAGGCCCCAAAGTAATGGTCATCTCTGAACTTTGGTGTCCCAGAGTTGCTTAGAAAAACACACTCTGCCTACACTTTCTGGATCTTTAAGCCCATGAGAGTGTGGCTTTCACTGAACCTGAGTATAAGTGACTCCTGAATGGCTCTCTGGGATTTAGGAAAAAGTTAAAATTGAACACCATAGCACTGACCACTACAAAGTCTCTTACATTATTCAATCCTCTTTTCAAGGCTTTTCTCATCTTCTATGGGCTTTTGGGTGACATGGCCCACTGACCACCATGCCTTTTTCTTAGGAAGAACTAAATAGATGTGTTCAGCACTTCTTTTAGAATTTGGATTTATTTTTCACACATAATGCTTGGTCTTGGTGCTTAGTCAGAAATAATGTTCTGTCATCCCCTGAGTCCCAGTTCTTGTGGCTTCTCTATTTCTTCCATCTTCCTTGAGTGCTGTGATCAAGGTTTGCAGTGCCTGGCAAGTGTACCCTAAGTGAGAGAGACGGAGAGAGGCAAAATGGTCAGCAGCCTCCCAGGATATGAAAGAGATCCTAACACTATAAACAAGCAGAGTGAGGGGGATGGGTCTTACTCTTGCTGAATTGGATACTGATAGGAGCAAGAGGTCTTAGAGGGGCAAATATTTAGCCCATAATAGTTAAACTAGCTCAAGTGAGATGGTGGACAACACCCACCTACCAACATCTCTAGTGTCCTCCTATCTGGAGGAATTTTATGTAGTTCTGAGGCCTACTCTGATGACCACTCAAGAGCCTCAACTTGCCATTCTTTATTATACCTAGGGGTGAAAAGTTTGGAGAGGTTTGATCTTCGATAGTAGAGAGCAGATGGAACAGAGAGAGGTGAATCTGTGACTGGTCAGGAACCTGTTTATGGCAAGAGAACAGGATGGTGTGTGAATGGGTGATGCAACATCTGCCTGAAGTTCTCAGTGAATCAAAGCTGATGGAAGTAGTGCCTGTTATCTTTCCTCAAGTGGAAGGTGTGGGAGAAGCTTCTTATCTCTAACAGAAGCACTGGCAGCATTGTGAGTCTGTTTCCTGGGCAGGAAGAGAGGCTGGAGTGTGACCTGGCTATGCAAAGTGACCATAAGCCTGGGAATCCTGCCTGATCCACTCTTGTTATCTCCTCCTGACTTCTCATTCCTCCACCCTTCCTTAACCCATAGGCTTGGACAGTAGGTGGAATCTGGACTCAGATTAAGGGTATCAGATATTCTTTCTCTTGCATCCCTGTGGATATCTTCTACCAGACAGATCCCTAAATCTTTCAAGTATTTTATATTTCTAATGCTACTGTAATTGATATTTTAAAAAAATAATTTTTATTGTTTATAACTAGTAAATAGAAAGATAATTGATTTTTGTATGTTGATCTTGTATTTTGTAAACTTATTGAGCTCATCTATTAGTTTTAGGATTTTTATAGATTCTATCAGATTTAATAGATATGTGTATGTATATGGTTATTATATATATTTTTTAGTTGAGAAATAAAAACATATGTATTTATGATGTACATTGTTTTGAAATATGTATACATTATAAAATAGCTAATTTGAGCTAATTAACGAATTTAAATTATCACACATATTTATCATTTCTTTGTGGTGANTATGATGTACATTGTTTTGAAATATGTATACATTATAAAATAGCTAATTTGAGCTAATTAACGAATTTAAATTATCACACATATTTATCATTTCTTTGTGGTGACAACACTTAAAATCTACTCTCAGTGATTTTCAAGATGACAATACAGTGTTATTGACTATAGTCCATAGTTCCCATGTTTGCCATAGATCTCTTGAATGTATTCCTTCTATCAAACTGAATATTTGTAGGATTTGACCAACATCTCCCACAATCCCTCTCTCTGATTCCCAGGAACATTCTCTTCCTATTCTGTGAGTTCAACTTTCTAAAATTTCAAATATGAGCGAGATCATGTGGCATTGTCTTTTTGTATTTGACCTATTTCACTTAACAAGATCTCCTCTAGCCCATTCATGTTGTAACAAATGGCAGAATTTTCTTTCTTTTTATGGGTGAATAATATTCCATTCTACATTACATTTTCTTTATTCATCTATCCACTGTAGGATATTTATGTTTTGTTTTGTTTTGACAGAGTCTCACTTTGTTGTCCAGGCTAGAGTGAGTGCTGTGGCGTCAGCCTAGCTCACAGCAACCTCAAACTCCTGGGCTCAAGCAATCCTTCTGCTTCAGCCTCCCAAGTAGCTGGGACTACAGGCATGCACCACCATGCCCGGTTAATTTTTTTCTATATATTTTTAGTTAGCCAATTAATTTCTTTCTATTTTTAGTAGAGACAGGATCTCGCTCTTGCTCAGGCTGGTTTCGAACTCCTGACCTTGAGCAATCCCCCTGCCTCGGCCTCCCAGAGTGCTAGGATTACAGGCATGAGCCACCACACCCGGCCATATGTTGTTTTCATACCTTGGTTATTGTGAATAATGCTGTGATATACATGGGAATGCAGATATTTTTTCAAGATACTGATTTTATTTCCTTTGGATACATGCCCAGAAATGGGATCGTTGAATCATATCTAGTTTTAATCTTTAAATTTCTTGTGTTTTGATTTTACCTTTTGCAATATTTTGAGGAAAGTTAAATTATAATTTTTAAGGACCTTTATACTGTTTTCCATAATAGCTATATAAATTTACATTCCCACCAACAGTATGCAAGCCTTCCCTTTTCTCCATATCCTTGCCAATATGTGTTATCTTTTGACTTTCTAGTAATGGCCATCCTAAGAGATATAAATTCATATCTCATTGTAATTTTGATTTTCATTTTTCTTATTAGTGATGTTGAGCACATTTATATAAATACAGTTTCACCAATTTTATGTCTTCATTGCAACCATGACAGTGGTGTTACTTCAAGGCTACTGACATCAAATATTTTCAACACAGAATTTATTCCAACTTAGAAATATTTATTATTTCCTTTAAGAAGCGATTGGTTTTGTTTGCATATTTATTTTCTTCTATATAACACTTAGAGTAAAAGTCATTATTTTTATAGATTTATATGCAATTAATGACTGAATATTCAACTCTTAAAAACTGTTTTTTTTTTTTTTTTTTTTTTTTTTTTTTTTTAGAGTCTCACTTTGTTGCCCAGGCTAGAGTGAGTGCCTTGGCGTCAGCCTAGCTCACAGCAACCTCAAACTTCTGGGCTCAAGCAATCCTGCTGCCTCAGCCTCCCAAGTAGCTGGGACTACAGGCATGCGCCACCATGCCCGGCTAATTTTTTCTATATATATTAGTTGGCCAATTAATTTCTTTCTATTTTATAGTAGAGATGGGGTCTCGCTCTTGGTCAGGCTGGTCTCGAACTCCTGAGCTCAAACGATCCGCCCACCTCGGCCTCCCAGAGAGCTAGGATTACAGGCTTGAGCCACCGCGCCCGGCCTCTTCTTAAAAACTGTTGATGTTATTCTCATG
>VSMD01121465.1:21763-32114 GCA_008750895.1 Mirza zaza | reverse complement strand
AGCAGGCTCCAGGGCTGCTGGAGCGACCAGTCTGGGTGGCCTGGCTCGCCGAAGCCTCCAGAGCCCTGCGAGCTGGCTTCTTCATTTGGAGTGACATAAGGGGGTCGGGTCGGGCATCTCACCTCTGCTCCACCTTCTGTCTTTATCGCGGATGCTTAGGACTCACTGCCCAGAGTGAGAGGAGCAAAGATTGACCCTTCTTCCTGACCAGTGTTAGCAAATGGGGAAACTGGGACCAAAGGCAAACGGACTTGACTGAGGTGATCCCGTCGGCCTTAGTACAACTGGGATGGAAAGCCAAAGCCCTGATTCATAGTGTAACCAGACTTGAGGCAGGTTTCTAAATCCAAAAAGTTTTAAGTAATTGGTAGTTTTGGTTTCCTTGCTTGTTTGCTTTGACATCCAGAATCCCTGTAATATTTTTACCACAGAAGTTTGATTACTTTGTAGGCACTGACTTTTGAAGTTTGACTCTGTCAGGAAGCTGCTCTATTTTCTAATGAGTCTGTTATGAAATTTTTAAGTGTTAGTAGTATCTTTTCGTTTTATGTATCTTCTGGAACCTTTTCACTAATTTGGCCTTTACAAGGATTACGTTTGGAACTTTCATTAACTTTTAACAGTTATTCCAGATTATATTCAGATTTTGTCAGTTTCATGTAGGTTAATTTCTGACCTGCTATATAACCAACAGATCTCATTAAATGAACCTCATTTTTTCCTCTTCATAGCTTCCATTGTGAAATATAGAATGTTCTTTTATTTAGAGTGAGCTGAAACACGTCCTAAATCAGTCCTTTATTCATGTAGCAGTATATATCATTCTAAAAACATTTGACATATATTTGAAGCTGTTTTGTCCATACTTGGTTCTCATGTATTCCCATGGTTTCAGATTGCTCATATTTCAGCACTGAGTGAAGGTGAGAAAGGAAAGAAGCCATCAGTCTGTCCATTTTGTTTCATCTTCCTGTTGGACGCTGTCAAGTAGTTATCTATTAATAGCACACACTTCCAAATTGTAGTTGCCTAACCTTAAGCAATTCTCTCTACCTAACCACCTAAACTGTGAACCTCCTGTCTTCTCTCTCCATTTAATAGTACCACCATGATCTCTGTCCTTCAGGCTAGAAACCTGAGTCTGTTGTTTTCTTTTCTTTTCTTTTTTTTAGACAGTTTTGCTGTTGCCAGGGCTAGAGAGCAGTGGTATCATCATAGCTCATTGCAACCTCAAACTCCTGGGCTCAAATGATCCTGCCTCAGCCTCTCAAGTAGCTGGGACTACAGGCATACACCACCACGCCCCGCTAATTTTTCTTTCTTTCTTTCTTTTTTTTTTCGTAAAGACAGGTTTTGCTGTTACTCACGCAGGTCTTAAACTGGCCTCAAGCAATTGTCCTGCCTAAGCCACCCAGAGTGCTAGGATTACAGTTGTGAGACACCATGCCTGATCAGAAACCTAAGTCATTTTAACTTTACTTGATCTCTATCTCAATCATATCTCAATCATTTCTGTTAATTCTATCTCTTTTTTTTTTTTTTTTGAGACAGAGCCTCACTTTGTTGTCCAGGCTAGAGTGAGTGCCCTGGCGTCAGCCTAGCTCACAGCAACCTCAAACTCCTGGGCTCAAGCGATCCTTCTGCCTCAGCCGCCTCCCAAGTAGCTGGGACTACAGGCATGCGCCACCATGCCCAGCTAACGTTTTCTGTATATATTAGTTGGCCAATTAATTTCTTCCTATTTAGAGTAGAGACAGGGTCTCGCTCTTGCTCAGGTTAGTTTCAGACTCCTGGACTCAAACGATCTGCCCGCCTCAGCCTCCCAGAGAGCTAGGATTACAGACGTGAGCCACCGCGCCTGGCCAGTTCTGTCTCTTATGGTCATTCTTTTTAGCCCTTTCCATTCTCAAGTCTCTGTCCAACTGTAGACCTTCATTTTTCTCTCTACTTATTTATTTATAAAGGTACAATTCACTGGTTTTTAGTAAATCCAATAGTTGTGTAATCATTGCTATAATCTAATTTTAGAATAGTACCATAGCCCAGAAAATATCTCTCCTGCCCATCTGTAGTACCTCTTGCATGAATATCCATAGCCCCTGGTAACCACTAATCTACTTTCTGACTCCATAGGTTTGCCTTTTCTGGACATTTCATGTAAATGGGATCATATAATATGTGTTCTTTTGCATCTGGTTTTTCTCACTTGACATGATATTTTTGAGGTTTATCTGGCCTTCATTTGCATACCTAATCTATTGGAATAACCTCCTAACTGGAATCATTATCTTTCTTTTTTCATTCATTCCTTAGGCCATGACATGCAGGCTAAAGTTCTAAGTCCTTAGAAAAGCAGTCATGCTCCAAGTTCTGGCTCTAGATTTCCACTATATCTTCATATACTCTATGTTTTAGCCACACTAGACAATTAACTAATCCCTCAATGTTGTGTATTTTCTTGCCACTGAGCTTATATTTATGCTGGTTCCTCCTTAAGTGCATTTCTCTACCCTATTTTGCTTTTCATCTCCTATCTTATTTGTGGATTAAGATTAATCTAAATTCTCCTTCAAACCTTCCCTGATCTTTTAGACCCATCCCATTGAAATTAACTGTTACTCACTTTACGTGTTCCCAAGACTTGCTTTTTCTCTTACAATACTTAGTAATCAGTCATCATTAATTATTGAAATCAAAGCACCATTTCATTTGTTCAGTAAATATTTCATTAGCTTCCCCTTTGTGCATAGGATCTGAGGAACAGTGATCAACAAAATAAACATGCCCATATCAGCCAGTGGAGTGATAGGTGAAACATATTGTAGGCTTGCTTTGTCAATTTTCCTCAGTTTTCTTGAAGAAAAGAGGTAAGGCTAGAATTTACCATGTATTGATGATTTTATTAAATACTCCAATGAGTCTTTGAAAGAAATGTGCCTATTTTTTCTTATAGTAGTCCTGAGAATTGATCCCAATGTTTCTGACTATTCAGTTTAGTGCTCCAACTATAGATTATAGTTTTGTTTTTGTATCAATTACCATGAAACTTGAAGAGTAATTGATTAGTTTTCTGTAAGACAGCATTTGGGACTATTAAGTTTCAGTTGTTCTAATCATTTTTGCTTAAGATTTTTTTCTAGGCCGGGCGTGGTAGCTCACTCCTGTAATCTTAGCACTCTGGGAGGCTGAGGTAGGTGGATTGCTCGAGGTCAGGAGTTCGGAACCAGCCTGAGCAAGAGTGAGACCCGTCTCTATAAATAGAAAGAAATTAATTGGCTAACTAATATATATAGAAAAAATTAGCTGGGAATGGTGGCACATGCCTGTAGTCCCAGCTACTTGGGTGGCTGAAGCAGGAGGATTGCTTGAGCCCAGGAGTTGGAGGTTGCTGTGAGCTAGGCTGATGCCACGGCACGCACTCTAGCCTGGGCAACAAAGCAAGACGCTGTCTCCAAAAAAAAGATTTTTTTTTCTAGGCAAACAAACTTCCAACATTCTTCTTCTTTCTGATTCTATTCCCATCCATCAAAGAATCAGAAGTAAAAACAAATTTTAGGTACTATTATGCTGTGCCCAGTTTCCTGATTATCTTGGGACTTATTAGGAACATTACTATGATATCTTTTTTTTTGAGACAGAGTCTCACTCTGTTGCCCATGGTAGAGTGCCATGGCATCAGCCCTAGCTCACACCAACCTCAAACTCCTGTGCTCAAGCAATCCTACTGCCTCAGCCTCCTGAGTAGCTGGGACTACAGGCATGCACCACCATGCCTGGCTAATTTTTTCTATATATATTTTTAGTTTTTGAGCTAATTTCTTTCTATTTTTTTTTTTTTTTTTTAGTAGAGATGGGGTTTCGCTCTTGCTCAGGCTGGTCTTAAACTTCTGAGCTCAAAGGATCCTCCCGCCTGGGCCTCCCAGAGTCCTAGGATTACAGGTGTGAAGCACCACGTCTGGCCCTATAATATCTTTTGACTTTGTTATAAGAATAGCAAAATAGAATTTTGTTTTCTTTACATGCAGGATAGTCAGGGAGTATTTAATTAGTTTTCCTCCGCAAAAGGGATGTGATATGTTTGCCACTTAATACCAAAATAAGCAGCTCTATCTTGAAGGTTTTTTTTTTTGAGACAGAGTCTCACTTTATTGCCCAGGCTAGAGTGAGTGCCGTGGCGTCAGCCTAGCTCACAGCAACCTCCAACTCCTGGGCTCAAGCAATCCTACTGCCTCAGCCTCCCAAGTAGCTGGGACTACAGGCATGTGCCACCATACCCGGCTAATATTTTTCTATATATATTAGTTGGCCAATTAATTTCTTTCTATTTTTTTTTTTTTTTTTTAGACAGAGTCTCACTTTATTGCCCAGGCTAGAGTGAGTGCCGTGGCATCAGCCTAGCTCACAGCAACCTCAAACTCCTGGGCTCAAGCAATCCTGCTTCCTCAGCCTCCTGAGTAGCTGGGACTACAGGCATGCACCACCATGCCCGGGTAATTTTTTCTCTATATATTAGTTGGCCAATTAATTTCTTTCTATTTATAGTAGAGATGGGGTCTCGCTCTTGCTCAGGCTGGTCTTGAACTCCTGAGCTCAAACGATCCGTCCACCTCGGCCTCCCAGAGAGCTAGGATTACAGGCGTGAGCCACCGTGCCTGGCCTTATAATGGCAATTTTGAAACCTGAGAACACTTTGTAATAAAAAATAAAATAAATGAGTCTGTTGTCATTTTGTCTGTTTTAGGTTGTCAAAAAAGCAGACATGATTAACAAAAATATGACTCATCAGGTACAAGCAGAGAGAGATGCACTGGCACTAAGCAAAAGCCCTTTTGTTGTTCACTTATATTATTCACTGCAGTCGGCAAGCAATGTCTACTTGGTAAGTAAATAATTTGACATTTTTTCTTCATTCATTTAGGAGTCACTGAACCCAGTGATTTCAGAGCACCATATCTGGATTCAGTACCTGCATTTGAATTCCAGCTCTGGCACTCACTAGCTTTATGACCTGGGCCAATTTACTTGTTATACTAATTAGAGTTCTCCAAAGAAAAAGAATCAGTAGGATGTGTCTGTGTGTTGTGTGTATGCACACATACATAGAAACAGAAAGAGAACATTTTAAGGAGTCAGTTCACACAGTTGTAGGAGCTAGCAAGTGCAAGAGTAGTGGTGCTGGCAATTTAGATGTGCCAAAGAGAAGCCATAAAGTGCTTCCTTTAAGTGAAAACATGAAAGTTCTTGACTTTGTAAGGAAAGAAAAAAAGTCATATGCTGATGGTGCTAAGATCTATTATAAGAATGAATCTTCTATCCATGAAATTATGAACAGTTTATTGTTATAATTGTTTTACTGTATCATTAATTATTGTTGTTAATCTCTTACTATGTCTAATTTATAAATTAATCTTTACCATAGATAAGATGTATAGGAAAAAACATGTATATAAGGTTCGGTACTATCTGAAGTTTCAGGCATCCACTAAGGGATCTTGGAACTTATTCTCCATAGATGAGAGGGAACTTTATACTGTAATAAAAATGTTTTTAAAAAATTTGTGTTCTTAGAACTGAGAAGTACAGTTGTCTTTAGAGAAAAAAAAAGAAAGAATGTAAAGTGTTAATAATTTTTTAAAATAATTTGTGTTCTGAGAGAATCCTAGTTCCTAAGAACGTTAACATAATTACTTACTTTAACTTACAAATATGTACCTAATTTCAAAATAACAACCCTAATACTGTTTACTAACACTAAAGCTGTTGGTTTTAAGATTTCTGATTTCTAGGCCGGGCGCAGTGGCTCAAGCCTGTAATCCTAGCTCTCTGGGAGGCCGAGGTGGGCTGATCGTTTGAGCTCAGGAGTTCGAGACCAGCCTGAGCAAGAGCGAGACCCCATCTCTACTATAAATAGAAAGAAATTAATTGGTCAACTAAAATATATATATAGAAAAAATTAGCCGGGCATGGTGGCACATGCCTGTAGTCCCAGCTACTTGGGAGGCTGAGACAGCAGGATTGCTTGAGCCCAGGAGTTTGAGGTTGCTGTGAGCTAGGCTGACGCCACAGCACTCACTCTAGCCTGGGCAATAAAGTGAGACTCTGTCTCAAAAAAAAAAAAAAAAAAAAAAGATTTCTGATTTCTTTGCAGTTCTTTTTGTTGTTGGGATGCACTGTCAAGATTCTGTTTTATGACTGTAGAGTAGGGGAGGTTTTACCAAATATAACATAAAACGTATCTAAAATTTTAAAATATGTTACATAAGATATCATTTGCAGACTCAAATGACTAGAGAAAATATTTATGATACAGAAGACAGATAAAGGGCTAATTTTAATACTAAGTAAACAGATTTTGCAAATCAATAGGAAATAGTAAATACCCCTATAGAAAAATAAGCAGGGCTAGGCACGGTGGCTCACGCCTGTAATCCTAGCTCTCTGGGAGGCCGAGGTGGGCGGATCATTTGAGCTCAGGAGTTCGAGACCAGCCTGAGCAAGAGCGAGACCCCATCTCTACTATAAATAGAAAGAAATTAATTGGCCAACTAATATATAGAGAAAAAATTAGCCGGGCATGGTGGCACATGCCTGTAGTCCCAGCTACTTGGGAGGCTGAGGCAGCAGGATTGCTTGAGCCCAGGAGTTTGAGGTTGCTGTGAGCTAGGCTGACGCCATGGCACTCACTCTAGCCTGGGCAATAAAGTGAGACTCTGTCTCAAAAAAAAAAAAAGAAAAATAAGCAAAGGATCAAAGAACAGTTCACAGATGAACTGTGGATTTCACAGAGGATTTGTATTTTACTTTTTGTTCTGATGATAGAGATAGGGGAATGAAACAGAGGTCTTGAAAATTTAGGAAGAGTGGAATGAGGGTCTCTGGTGTCTATTAAAAAAATTGATTTGTTGGCCGGGTGTGGTGGCTCACGCCTGTAATCCTAGCACTCTGGGAGGCCAAGGCGGGAGGATCGCTCAAGGTCAGAAGTTTGAGACTAGCCTGAGCAAGAGCGAGACCCCATCTCTACTATAAATAGAAAGAAATTAATTGGCCAACTAATATATAGAGAAAAAATTAGCCAGGCATGGTGGCACATGCCTGTAGTCCCAGCCACTCAGGAGGCTGAGGCAGAAGGATTGCTTGAGCCCAGGAGATTGAGGTTGCTGTGAGCTAGGCTGATGCCATGGCACTCACTGTAGCCTGGGCAACAAAGCAAGATTCTTTCTCAAAAAAAAAATTGATTCGTTTATCTGTGACAGAGAAGGAGTTACCTAAGGCTCAGCCATCTCAGTGTGACAAAGTTGAATCTGTTTTGAAGCCAGGGTCTGTCTATCAGATTGAAGTCATTTTAGAGGATCTGTGGGTATGGAGGGTGTTGGTTCAGGCGGCCCCACTGGTTCTGGAAGGCAAGTACAATCCCCTCTCTAAAGGAGATGGCAATGTCGCTTTCACTGTCTCTCCTTTTTGCAGTGGGGGCACCGTCCAGCAGGGGTCTCCTGGGGCAGTTCTTGTTTCAATGCCCCAGTTGGTTGTAGTGAAAACAGAGTGTACTTTCTGGAGCAGGGCGTGGTCCTGATGTCTTTTTGTCTCAGCCTCCAGGGTAACTGTCTCTGAAAAGTTTCTCTCATAGTAATAGCCACCGTTTGGAAAACTTTTTGTTTTTGAGGCCTGCTGTTGACCTTGCTTTCTCTCTTGTCTCCCCTCTTTATCAGTTGTTAAAGACCTTGAAGGCCAGGTTTAAAAGTTTTTCTTGTGGAGTCTGAGGCCCCTTTTTAAGCTTTTGGAGTTTACGCCCAATATTGGGGGCCGATTGGTAGATAAAGAGTGTCCCTCCCTGGTGTCAAGATCAAAGTTAGTAAAGTGGAGTATGGCTTCAGAATGTTGTGAAAGAAAAAAGACTGGATTTTTTCCTGGCTCTGGGTAATTTATGATGCCTTCTGACCCAGCAACCTCTTGGAGAGGGAGCTGGTGTACAGGTGGGAGAGAGTTTGGAATGGCCATTGAAGTGAGTGCAGCTGGGTGAGAGTGGTAAAGATAGATACAAAGGAGGAGGGGGATCAGGGGAGATGAAAGAGAAATATTATCTGGGAAGTGAAGACAGTGAGAGATATTGGACTAAGAAGTAATATGTGGCAAGCAGAGTTAAGATCAGGATGTATAGCAAGTTTAAAGAAAGCCTGAATGTAGAAAATTTCAGACTCCTAGTTGAGTCAGCTGTAATAAAAGTCAAGTTGTAGAATGATGGAGAGATCCATTTTGGGGCCAAATTTCCTGAATGTTGTCTATAGAAAGAAAAGGGGGAAGGACTTTAGGGATGGTCATACATCAAGGCACTAACCTTTTAGGTGCTGATTAGACATCAGGCATCACCAAGTTTTGATTCAGACTTGAACTTCAATTTAGAGTGTTAGCCAGAAGTTGGGTGTCCCTGAGTCCTGGTACAGACCAAAATCTACAGGAGGAGTTTCCCCAAAGCCAGGCGCCCTGGGTCTGGGCGAAGTCTGAGAAGAGGTGGCTAGGAAGTGTTCTTCTCAGGAACCTTTCTGAGAGTGGTAGACCAGCACCAGAGTTTTAACCATGGAGCTGTAAACTCTTTTTCGAGTGTATGACCATTTTCAAAGTCCTAGAGACTTATCAAATTTTGAATGAGGGCACTGAGAATGAAGTCCTGGGAGCCGTGTAGCAGAGGAGGGAGCAGTTTAGGGACAGAAGCACAAAAGCAAGCTATTCATATGGATGTAGAGAAGTGACTCAGTTTCCCCATACGTGCCACCAAAATTTTAGAGGGGGACTCACAAGGAACTCACAGCAAAGATTGGAGAAAGAATTCTCACACCAGGAGTAGAATAGTAAGTAGTAATAAAAAAAAATTATTTTTCTGAGAGAGAAAGAAAGAAAAGGGAGGGAGTGGCCACACACACAAATTAGGGAGTAGAAGTGTTGGGCCACCGAATAGATGTGGCTTGGTGTTTTTAAAGGGTAAAAATGGCCCTTTTTTCTGCTTCAGCAGATGGATAACAGAAGTAGATGTGAAGCTGTGTTTTTATTTTTTTTCTGTGAGGCTAACTTTTCAGAGCCCTTGGACATGTGTTTCTAGCAGAAACTGAGACAGAGAACTGGAGCAGAAAGCTCACACCCCTACTGTCCACTTAGGGCTATTCAAGACTATAAAACAAACTCTCAGAGATAACAAGTTAGGCCACAAGTGTTTAATTAAACAAAACAAAGGACAGTTGAGCTGTGAGTTTTCTCTTCAAGGGGCAAATTATATATTGTGAGATTATTTCTCTTAATTTCTGTTTAATAGTTTATTTTCCTCTGTTAGGTTATTAGTAAGGCTACCTTTCAATTTGGTGTTAAGTTCACTGAATTTTATTGTGCTATAGTTACATAACAATGTCATGTTAGGGGATACGAGGTGGAGAATTTCGTGGTGACAGGTCATGACTTTTCCAATCTTATTCTCAAATTATTTGGCAAAAATTTAAAAATTTCACAGTAATATCAGGTTTGCTAATACTTCCATATTGTTTTTTTAAAACATAAGTGGTTTAGTCTAAACAAAATAACAAAAATACATGTCTATAAAATACATGTCTATAAAATACATAATTATGTTGATTATGTTAATAATTTATAGTGTATAAATACTAACACATAAATATTAAAATTTATTTTATATGCATATATGGGGAGAGAAAAATACCATATGTGGCAAAATGCTAAAAATGGGTGAATCTAGATAAAGAGTATATGGGTAATCATTCTGATACTCTTCTAATTTTTCTGTAAGTCTCAAGTTTCGTTAAGACTAACCAGTTTAATTTTTAACTAAAAACTAGGCTAGGTGTGGTGGCTCAGGCCTGTAATCCTAGCACTCCGAGAGGCCGAGGCAGGCAGATTGCTCGAGGTCAGGAGTTCAAAACCAGCCTGAGCAAGAGCGAGACCCCATCTCTACTATAAATAGGAAGAAATTAATTGGCCAACTAAAAATATATAGAAAAACTTAGCCGGGCATGGTGGCACATGCCTGTAGTCCCAGCTACTTGGGAGGCTGAGGCAGAAGGATGGCTTGAGCCCAGGAGTTTGAGGTTGCTGTGAGCTAGGCTGACGCCACGGCACTCACTCTAGCCTGGGCAACAAAGTGAGACTCTGTATCAAAAAAAAAAACTACATAGCAACATGAGCAAACCTAATTCATATATAATGAATGATAGCAAGAAAAGGTGTTCTGTTAGAGAATCATGCTAAAAATATATAACTATGATGCCCGAATACTGTATTTTTAAAGCAATCATATTGTTTTTTTTGTTTTTTTTTTTTTTTTTTTGAGACAGAGTCTTGCTTTGTCGCCCAG
>VSMD01121465.1:0-21714 GCA_008750895.1 Mirza zaza | reverse complement strand
AACTCCTGGGCTCAAGCCATCCTCCTGCCTCAGCCTCCCAAGTAGCTGGGACTACAGGCATGTGCCACCATGCCCGGCTAATTTTTTCTCTATATATTAGTTGGCCAATTAATTTCTTTCTATTTATAGTAGAGATGGAGTCTCGCTCTTGCTCAGGCTGGTCTCGAACTCCTGAGCTCAAACGATCCGCCCACCTCCGCCTCCCAGAGAGCTAGGATTACAGGCTTGAGCCACCGCGCCCGGCCTGTTTTTATTTTATAACATTTAATCCCTTTTTTGATAGATAATGGAATATCTTATTGGTGGAGATGTGAAGTCTCTCCTACATATATATGGTTATTTTGATGAAGAGATGGCTGTGAAATATATTTCCGAAGTAGCATTGGCTCTAGACTACCTTCATCGTCATGGAATCATTCACAGGTAAAGATTGACTTTTCGGCCGGGCGCGGTGGCTCATGCCTGTAATCCTAGCTCTCTGGGAGGCCAAGGTGGGCGGATCGTTTGAGCTCAGGAGTTCGAGACCAGCCTGAGCAAGAGCGAGACCCCATCTCTACTATAAATAGAAAGAAATTAATTGGCCAACTAATATATATATAAAAAAAATTAGCCGGGCACGGTGGCGCATGCCTGTAGTTCCAGCTACTTTGGAGGCTGAGGCAGCAGGATTGCTGGAGCCCAGGAGTTTGAGGTTGCTGTGAGCTAGGCTGATGCCACGGCACTCACTCTAGCCTGGGCAATAAAGTGAGACTCTGTCTCAAAAAAAAAAAAGATTGACTTTTCTCCAAACTATTACTTAAAAATACAAGTAATTGAATTATGTATTAAATATTTGAGTCTCAAATATTCTCATTAACCACTTGCTCATATTTCCAAGATATCTGAAGTTTAATAGTAACTTGTGTGAATTTAGAAATTCTTTTAACTCTTATATCTCCATGTGTTTTTTAAATATGTTGCTTTGAACATGAATATAGCATTTTAATGTGAAGAATATTGAATCCTTTTCCACTCTTCTACCATCATACAAAAGTATTGTATTTTGCAATCATAGCTGATTTACAATGTTTTTCTCTGTGCAAAGAAAGTCAAGTTAAGTGACTGCTCTATTAAAGTTTAATCTCTTGAGACCAGCCTGAGCAAGAGTGAGACCCTGTCTCTACTAAAAATAGAAAAATTAGCTGGGCATCATAGCACACGCCTGTAGTCTCAGTTACTCACGAGGCTGAGGCAGGAGGATACTTGAGCCTAGGAGTTTGAGGTTCCAGTGAGCTATGATGATGCCACTGCACTCTACCCGAGGTGACCAAGGACGGAGCAAGACTGTGTCAAGAAAAAAATAAAAAGCTTAATCTTACCTTCCTTAGAGGTAAATGTGATTTTGAACTGGCTTGAAGTTGATTTTATCTAATGAGGTTTATTTATTTTACCAAAATATCTAACAAATGATGCCAAAGATAATGTAGCATTAAATCATTTAGCTTTTTTATACATTTAGATATGTAGCACAAAAGATGTAAGAGTTGTTTTGTACACTTTTAAAAGCCACTAATGAGTGAGTCCCTTTATTTTTGAGGAAATAATAAGGTTTGCCTCTTCTGTAACTCTGTCTCTCTTTTTTTTTGGAGGGGGAGATATTCTAACACGAAAACAAGCCCATTTTTATTTATCTACTATTTGTCTTCTGTATGTCCAGGGACTTGAAACCAGACAACATGCTCATTTCTAATGAGGGTCATATTAAACTGACAGATTTTGGCCTTTCCAAAGTTACTTTGAATAGAGGTAAGAAAAATAGCAGGTAAGTGTCTTTTTAACAGTCTGACAAATTTTAGAGGCTACGTTTCATTAACTTATACTGCTTTCTTTGTTAGTTTGGACTAAGTGAAATTTGATGGTTATTTATTCCAAAATAGGCTAGAAATATATAATGGTATTGTTTGTCCATTAAAAATGAAGAATGGAGGCCGGGCGAGGTGGCTCACGCCTATAATCCTAGCACTCTGGGAGGCCAAGGCGGGCAGATTGCTCGAGGTCAGGAGTTCAAAACCAGCCTGAGCAAGAGCGAGACCCCCCGTCTCTACTAAAAATAGAAAGAAATTATTTGGCCAACTAATATACATAGAAAAAACTAGCCGGGCATGGTGGCGCATGCCTGTAGTCCCAGCTACTTGGGAGGCTGAGGCAGTAGGATTGCTTGAGCTCAGGAGTGTGAGGTTGCTGTGAGCTAGACTGATGCCACGGCACTCACTCTAGCCTGGGCAACAAAGCAAGACTCTGTCTCAAACAAAAAAAGAATGGGAATGATGATTCATGGATCTTCAAAGGTCTTTGAAGATCTTGAGATCCTCATAAAGGAACTTATAATTTCTGTCCTTCTGATTTTTATCCCTGCTGAAACTGGTTCTTACCAATTAACCATCAGTAAAATGTATAAAATAACTATAACATGATGAAAGGCTAATAGGTCAAAACTTACTGAGATACATACATGGCCATCACTAAAACTTTAACAAAAAGACAAATAAAACGAACATATAATTCACACATACATATATGTGGGAATATGTTGATTTCACTAATATTATAGTAATTAAAGAAATGCTAATATAAAAAAAGATAAACGAGCCATTTTACACTATTAAATGGGCATAAAAAATGAATACTGATGATTCAGTTACAAGACTACAAAAAAACATAGTTTTTCTATGGTTATTAGAAATTAGCATAGTGCTTCCTAGAGGAAATCTGCCAACATGTTTTTTTTTTTTTTTTGAGACAGAGTCTCACTTTATTGCCCAGGCTAGAGTGAGTGCCATGGCGTCAGCCTAGCTCACAGCAACCTCAAACTCCTGGGCTCAAGCAATCCTGCTGCCTCAGCCTCCCAAGTAGCTGGGACTACAGGCATGTGCCACCATGCCCGGCTAATTTTTTATATATATATATTAGTTGGCCAATTAATTTCTTTCTATTTATAGTAGAGATGGGGTCTCGCTCTTGTTCAGGCTGGTCTCGAACTCCTGAGCTCAAATGATCCGCCCACCTCGGCCTCCCAGAGAGCTAGGATTACAGGCGTGAGCCACCGCGCCCGGCCCTCTCACCATTTTTGATATCTAAGCCGAATAGTAGGGTATTGTATGTCAATGTTGAATTATTTTAAAATATTATACACCGAAACATGCTAATAATCTGGGTAAATTGCTATCTTGACCTAGGCTTAAACATATTAGTTAAAATGAGTTAATATTAGTTAATATTAGTTTATTAATTCCTTTTCTAATATATGATTTACCAAAAATTACTGCTAGTTAGATAACACTTGTTTTTATTCAGTGACAGTTTTTGAAGGTTTTAACGAAACTTACATACTTTTTTTTGCCTACATAGATATCAATATGATGGATATTCTTACAACACCATCAATGGCGAAACCTAGACAAGATTACTCAAGAACCCCAGGACAAGTGTTATCTCTCATCAGCTCTTTGGGATTTGTGAGTACTTGATAAGAAAAAATTCACATAATGTGCCCTTTTCATGATTACCACTTAAAATTTAAAATCTCCTTTAAAAAAAAAAAAAGCTCAAAATGGATTTAAATATCAAGCATGTGGAGTTACTTTAACAGTTTGTCTACTTAGGTGGTATAATAGTCTATATATTATACTTAGGTTGTGTTTTTGTGAAGGTAAATCTTTTAGCATTTTTTAAAATTTTTCTGTTTTTAATAGAACACACCAGTCACAGAAAAAAATCAAGACCCTGCAGATGCCCTTTCAACCTTTCTATCTGAAACATCACAGTTTTCTCAAGGGCTCATTTGTCCTATGTCTATAGATGAAAAGGACACTGCCCCTTATTCTAGCAAACTACTAAAATCATGTGAGTATATAAAAAAAAGATAGTTTATTTCATTAAGTGTGTCCTTTGAGGAAAAAAATGTTTTCAAAAATTGTAAATTCTAATATCAATTTAACAATGCAAATGCAGGTTGAGCATCCCAAATCCGAAAGCCAAAATGATCCAAAATCTATAACTTTTTGAATGCCGACATGAAACTCAAAGGAAATGCTCACTGGAGCATTTTGGATTTCAAATTTGGAATGCTCAACCAGCATAATGTAAATATTCCAAAATCTGAAATCCAAAACACATCTGGTCCCAAGCATTTCAGATAATGGATACTCAACGTATATTTGAACTGTTCGTGGCATTTCTATATTTCATTATATAAATATCATTTCTATTAATAACAAAGATTGTAGCAGATCTTTAAGTCAACAGAATGAAATGTCTAGCTTTGTTGGAGGGCCGCATTAATTTAGCTGTAATCAAATAAGACTACATTCAAGAAACTGCAATTAGATATACTTTAAAATGTACATTATTTTTTAAAAATCTAACTACTATGTACTTAATTTCACAAAATGAAAACTATTTGTTAATTTTGAAGTTAACTAACCTTTGAATGACTTTGTTGTATCTGCTTTTTGTTGGAAAATACTTGAATATTTGGTTGCATCATTGAGGTCTGCAGTTTCAGTTGATCCTCTAGATGGGTTTTAGTCATTTGTGACCTTAAGGGTGTCTTGATTTGGTTTAGGTAGGAAAATGTAGATTCACAGCAGTAAGTGGTTGAAAAGCAAGAAAGCATTTTTCAGGCCTGTTGCTGAAGGCATGGATATTCTACTGCATTTTTCCGTATTTCCATTGGATCTTTCTTAGCATCAAACAATGACTTTAAAATGTCATCTACTGAGGCCGGGCGCGGTGGCTCAAGCCTGTAATCCTAGCTCTCTGGGAGGCCGAGGTGGGCAGATCGTTTGAGCTCAGGAGTTCGAGACCAGCCTGAGCAAGAGCGAGACCCCATCTCTACTATAAATAGAAAGAAATTAATTGGCCAACTAATATATAGAGAAAAAAAAATTAGCCGGGCATGGTGGCACATGCCTGTAGTCCCAGCTACTTGGGCGGCTGAGGCAGCAGGATTGCTTGAGCCCAGGAGTTTGAGGTTGCTGTGAGCTAGGCTGATGCCACGGCACTCACTCTAGCCTGGGCAATAAAATGAGATTCTGTCTCAAAAAAAAAAAATGTCATCTACTGAGAACTCAGTCAATTCCATCTGTAATTCTTTAGGTACCTTGGTGATAGCAACTAGATGAGGATGAATTGCTAATTTGAGTGTGATGTCATGATTCTCACAGTCAGTGAAACTTTCATTGTATTCTCCAATTACTAGGTCTGCAACAGCTTTGCATTCTTCAGATGATTCAGTAATATCATGCTGCTCATCAATGACCTTTGCTAATTGGGGAAAATGTTCATCCAAAATTTCCTTTTGAAGAAAAAATGTTTTGAACAAAGATAGCTTTTTTAAAAAATGCTTGGATTTTTTCCACATATCGTATATAAACTTAATTTTATCCTACAAAGAAATATTCAAGTCATTTTGATTTGATATGCTATCACACAGAAATGCTGCATTCTTATAGAAATCTTTCAGTAATTCACATTGCTGATTCTGTTCTTCATAAAATTTAACTATTTGTTCTCCCAGAGATAAAATTTTGGCTAAGACCTGTCCCTGCAATAGCCAATGCACATTAGAATGATATGGCAAATCCACATTGAATACTTCATAGTTCAACTTTAACATGTTACAAAGTTGATGATGCTGGTGTTGCATTTGAAGGAATATAGTTAACGATACTTATAACTTATTGCAAAGTGTCACTTAAAAAAGTAGCTTTAGCACAGAGATTTTGCTGATGGAAGATACAATGAAATGAGAGCATCTAGATCTGTTAATACTTTTTTATCTGTACAATAAACCCTTCATGTTTTCTTGTCATGGAAGGGGCCCTGTGTGTACACTCACTAAATTTACCAAATTCAGTTCAACTTCACGACATTAATCTTGAAAGTTGTTGAAGATATCTATTACCCGTATTCTGTTAGCAAGAGTGCCCAAAGTGAGTAACTATTTGTAGCAAAGAAAATCTTCTATAATGACCCGAATGAAGTATAAAACTGCACCAAGTTAGTAGTATCAATTGATTCATCCAAAGGGATTGAATGACAAATATTTTCCTTTTGAAGTATTGCATGAAGTTCTATTAAGTTAAAGCCAAATTTATGCTGCCAATCAGTTATGGTTCTCCTTGAAAGAGGCAGCTATTTGTACTGTTTACATCACTGAGTGGCTTCACTTTTTTCTCAAGTATATAAGCTACTTTATGAGTTGTTTCAGTGGCATTATTTCTAGGTCTTATTGCTGCCTGAAAGAAGTGTCTTTGATTTTCATCTTTGAATTTCTGCTATCTGCACAACCTTTTGTACCTCTCCCTCTAATTTAAAATATTTGTAGTCCTTGTGATTGTTATAATGCTGATGAGCATTAAATTTCTTTAATATTGATATTTCGGTATCACAAAGCAAGCAAATCATCTTCTCTTTAGCAGAAAAAAGATAATGCAATTCCCAATCCTCATTTAAAAATCTGTTTTCTTCCTTCAGCATTCTCTTGGTCTTCTTTGACATGGGCTGTTAGCCAGACAGAATTAAAAAATATTGTCAAGCTGTGCAACTATTCACAAATTACACTTCAAACAGAAACACAGTGCACTGTTGTCAAAAACTGATAACCCACTGGTACTCAACTCCTGTAAACTCTTGCCAACCAACCAGGTGCGGTCATGGCACCAGTCAGGCTAGGGAAGTTAGAACTAAATCATGAGCATAGCAGCCATCAATTTAGCCCTTATGGCTTACTAATGGTCTAATTGTGCCGGTCAGCCTGGAAGGATTATTTCATTGAAACTTATCCTTTGGCATTTTATATATGTTCATTCTAAAAATAAAAATATAAAAGATGAACAAAAATCTATTAATAAAAATAAAAATTTTGTTCTGTAAAATTTGGATTCAGTCCAAAGGCCACACTTAAGGACCTAGAGGGCCACATGTGGCCTTAAGACCACAGGTTTCCCACCTCTGGTTTAGGTAATGAGGTATCCTTCAATTGTCTGTAATATAGAATGATCATTGGGTAAATTTCACTGTACTGGCTCTACAGAAATCTTACATAGGGAATGTAAGATGTAGTATCTGTAGTATTATGTGTCTTTATAAACTTATTTCCAAAATCTTCTGATGTAGCTTCAATTTAAAACTTGAAGTAAAGATATTTTTGCATATAACAAAAGACAAATGTCAAATAATAGAGGTTAGTGGAACGGACTTATATTTATATAGCACTTGACTTCACCCTTTTTAACTCAGCGACAGTCAGCAATTTAGTTTTCTGAACTCATGTTCTTCATCTGAGGAGTGTATATAATGCTTTGAAGGGTGATCATTGTTGTTTTCATAGATGTTACCTCATTTTGATTTCAATTCTCAACAAATCTGTACATATCTAGGATATGTATGTAGTATTTCCTCCTTTTCACTAATGAGAAAACTAATATTTGAAAATATTTGGCCGGGCGCGGTGGCTCAAGCCTGTAATCCTAGCTCTCTGGGAGGCCTAGGTGGGCGGATCGTTTGAGCTCAGGAGTTCGAGACCAGCCTGAGCAAGAGCAAGACCCCATCTCTACTAAAAATAGAAAGAAATTAATTGGCCAACTAATATATATAGAAAAAAAAATTAGCCGGGCATGGTGGCACATGCCTGTAGTCCCAGCTACTTGGGAGGCTGAGGCAGCAGGATTGCTTGAGCCCAGGAGTTTGAGGTTGCTGTGAGCTAGGCTGACGCCACGGCACTCACTCTAGCCTGGGCAATAAAGTGAAACTCTGTCTCAAAAAAAAAAAAAAAAAAAAAAAAAAGAAAATATTTAGTTATACACTAGTAAGTGGGTAAGACAAGCCCTGATTGCAAATATAATTCTCTGTCTAGTGAGCCTTTTCCTCCAAATTCAATGTCTTATTTCTTCAGTCAAATTATATGACTGAAAAAAATACATAGCTTTGATAAACATGATTGATAAAATATGAAATATGAAGATGTTATTTTCTTCAGGAAAAATAATTGCATCTTCCTCAGTCATTCTTTAATCTTATGAGAACTAGGTAGGGGTAAGGCATTGTGCTGGCCACTTGAATGGATATGAAAATGAATAAGAGAGGTTCTGGCCTCAGAAGAACTTGTAATTTTATGGTAAGAACAGGTATAAAGGGATAACAATAACAGCCCTGTAAAATAAATGCCACAAGAGGAACACCAGAATGCAACATCATAAGTGACAAATGCTGACTGGGAAGAATCCAGAGTGGTTGTAAATAGAGATACAGTGACAGCCAAGCTGGGCCCAGAAAGGGAAGCAGGATACATAGCTACATATCCATATGTACATATATAGCGTACATCCATAGCTGCACGGATAGTGAAAAAGGGCTTTTCAGATAGAGGCATGAACATATGAAAGTCTATTCCACCTTCAGACAGTAGACACTAAATGTGATGTGTGGGAAAGGGAAGCATGGAGGAGTCGTGGCAGGGAGATGGAGAAGGATCAAGTGTCGTTCTAGGGATACTAAGATTTAAGCTATAGAAAACAGGGAGCTATCAGAAGTTCTAAAGTAGGGAATGGGCTAATATCAGTGATCCAGAAAGAACTCATTAAAAGGCTGGGCATGGTGGCTCACGCCTGTAATCCTAGCACTCTGGGAGGCTGAGGGGGGAGGAGCACTTGAGCTCAGGAGTTCGAGACCAGCCTAAGCAGAATGAGACTCTGTCTCTACTAAAAATAGAAAAATTAGCCAGGCATTATGACACATGCCTGTAGTCCCAGCTACTCAAGAGGCTGAGGCAGGAGAGTCGCTCAGCCCAGGAGTTTGAGGTTGCAGTGAGCTATGATGACACCACTGCACTCTACCCAGGCCGACAGAGTAAAACTGTCTCAAAAAAAAAAAAAAAGAACAACCCTTTAACAAATATACAGCATGCACATGACATTAGATTAGACATAAGCTCCCATGTAACTGGTTTGAGGCAGCTGAACACTTTAGTCAAATATGAAGGTCGGTGTCCAATAAATTTCAATAATTCCATTGAGAGGATTTGTGTACCAAAAAGAAAGTTGGATTAGATGGACTTAGATGACACCATGGCACTCTAGTCCGGGCAATAGAGTTAGACTCTATCAAAAAATTTTAAAAAGAGCTGTAAGACTAAGAATTCCCTTAAGATTATGGTTTCCCTTTTGGGAAAAAGAAAATGAGATACACAGATCTTTTTATATACGCACAAAATCTTTATGTCCACATATTATATTCTTTTTAGTAAAAGCACGATTGTCTTTTTGTGTCTAATTGTAAATTGAGGAGCACTGTTTTTAGCACCATTATTTATTTATAATGATAAAGGGACAGATATCATATGGATGGTGCTACTTGACTGTACTGGCTCGCTCTCAGCCAACTTACCATTACTGATTTGCTTTATCCAGTAGTATTAAGAAAACCCCTTATGGGTGTGTATAATTTACACTTGTAAGCACATAAACTTTAACATTACAATCAAGCTAGTTTTAATTAACTACAAGTTGAATTGAGTTAATTTAGTCACATTCTAACCTTATATAGCACATCTGAATATAGTTGTTTTTTGTTTGTTTGTTTTTGTGGGGGGAGGGAGACAGTCTTGCTCTGTTGCTCCGGCCAGAGTGCAGTGGCATCATTGTAGCTCACTGCAACCTCAGACTCCTGGGCTCAGTCGATCCTCATGTCTCAGCCTCTGGGGTAGCCAGGACCACAGGTGTATGCTGCCATGCCTAGCTAATTTTTCTATTTTTTGTAGAGATGGGGTTTCATTCTTGCTCAGGCTGGTCTCGAACTCCTGAGCTCAAGTGATCCTCCAGCCTTGACCTTCCAGAGCCACCCCACCCGGCCTGTCCTCATTTTTACTATACAAATGTTAATGGGATTTTATTTTGTTCTAACTTTCATAGCAGCATTTATTTTGTAATAATTTATGTATCTAAACATAATAGGAAACATGCCAGAAGCACCTGTAGCCATTCTTGTAGACTGGATAGTGTTTACAAAGAAATAGTTCTGTTATGCAATACCTAATACTTTGCCTAATTATCTGTAAAGATTCAGGTTCAATAAAGAACTAAGAAAGCTGTGACATGAGCTTCCACATTTTCTTCTCCTAACAGGTCTTGAAACACTTGCCTCCAACCCAGGAATACCTGTGAAGTGTCTAACTTCTAATCTACTCCAGTCTAGGAAAAGGCTGGCCACGTCCAGTGCCAGTAGTCAATCCCACACCTTCATATCCAGTGTGGAATCAGAATGCCACAGCAGTCCCAAGTGGGAAAAGGATTGCCAGGTTCGACGGAAATTTATGTTAACCAAAACCAATTGTGTATGTAAAGTGAGCGATAGAAACTCTACACCTTTTCATATAAATTCCATAAGGAAATGAAATTGTTACATGTATGGCAGTCAAGGTATTATCAAAAATTTCTCATTTTCCTATACATTCTGTTAAATTCTTTTGAAATATTTCATTTCTCATTCAGTTATGAAATTGTTCTTGCTTGATTGAAATTCTCGAAGTAAATTGATGATAAATGTTTGGCTTCTAGGCATCTAGGTGCACTTGACTTTTTAAAAAATTCCCTACATGTTATAGACATTAGCTTGTTGATTTTGTTTTGTTTTGTTTTTAACCTATATCACTTTAAAATTAATACTACCTCCTTCTGTACTGTTTTCTACCAGTTTCTTGTTTAATGGAATGGTAATTTTTGGATCAGAAATGACTTTTAGGCCGGGCGCAGTGGCTCAAGCCTGTAATCCTAGCTCTCTGGGAGGCAGAGGCGGGTGGATCGTTGGAGCTCAGGAGTTCAAGACCAGCCTGAGCAAGAGCGAGACCCCGTCTCTACTAAAAATGAAAAAAAAGTTAATTGGCCAACTGAATATGGGAAAAAAAAATCAAGAAATTAAAAAAAATTTTAAAAAAAATCAAGAAATGACTTTTAGACCACAAAAGTAATGTGGGTGTGCTTTTAAAAATGTCTGTTCAGAGGAGATTGGTTGCCAAATTAATGGATTTACTTAAAGTTATTTCATGTCATTTACATATTCTGCTTTTACTTTTTTAAAAAATTATTAAAGGTAATAGATATTAAAGGCTTTGGGAACTAAAATTTAAAATTATAATAAGATCTTCTTCATAGGATGCTGATGAAATAATATAAGATTAGAATAATGTTAATACACAAAAAATAAATCTTCCATTTTTAGCCAGGCACAGTGGGGAATGCCTGTAGTCCCAGCTACTCGGGAGGCTTAGGCAGGAGGATCATTTGAGCTCAGGAATTCAAATCTAGCCTGGGCAGGATAGTAAGACCCCTGTCTCTTAAAAAAAAAAAGGATAAATCTTCTATTTGATAAAATAATTTAGATTCTATTTGCTTCTCATTCTTAGTAATAGAATTTACTTCATTATTGTTAGTTATTTGTATTATATTTAATTTATTTTTTTTTTTGAGACAGAGTCTCACTCTGTTGCCCAGGCTAGAATGCCATGGTGTCAGCCTAGCTCACAATAACCTCAGACTCCTGGGCTCAGGAGATCCTCTTGCATCAGCCTCCCGAGTAGCTGGGACTACAGGCATGTGCCACCATGCCCGGCTAATTTTTTCTACATGTTTTTAGTTGGCCAATTAATTTCTTTCTATTTTTAGTAGATACGGAGTCTCGCTCTTGCTCAGGCTATTCTTGAACTCCTGACTTTGAGGGATCGCCCGCCTTGGCCTCCCAAAGTGCTAGGATTACAGGCGTCAGCCACCGAGCCCAGCCTGTTCTTTGTATTTTATGAGCAAGGTCAAATTAACTTAGTTAAGGCAGGGTTTGTCAATCTTTTTTCCTTTTACCTTTATAGTCTGTAGTATAGGTAACACATGCTGTAGGATAAAGAGATTTTCCTTAGTACTATTATTACACCTCTTTCCCATTGAAGAAAGCATATTGTATACTACGTCAGATTATATACAGCTTTACTTCTTCCTCCTACTTCTACACCCCTGAGGAAGTCAATGGTCGGATTATCCCAGTGCTTCTCAAGTTACGATCAGAGAAGTAATACTTGACCATCAGGGACTCTCTGATAAGCCTTATACTGATCCCCAAATGCATCATTTTCTGTGCTTGCAGATCAATGAGTTATAAGTCAAGAATTTCCTTTTTGCTGTTATAAGTGCTTCTTATTATTCCTAAGTTAATGATAGTTAATAAAGTTTGATATTCACACTTCAAAAATAGGCACTAGGAAAGTTTACTGAAGACTCACTCTACTTAAGTAATATCGTAAAAATCCTGGTCGTCATGTATTGGTTTACAATATTACATTCAAAGCTCTTACTGCACATGAGCACCTGCAGATAGCTGGAATTCAGTTTTCGATAAAAGCATTTTGTTATTAATGCATCATCAGTTCATCTTGTTGACAATGGATTTTAATTCCTGCTATTTTGGGTTCGTATTATAAATTACCGTTAGTTAAACTTCATCCTCATCAGCTTGGTTTTATTATACTTGTGTGAAGTGTAACATGTCTACAATAACAATATTTTTGGTCTATAATTTTTCATTGACTAGACTTCAAGCCCTGTGCATTTTACTATTCAAAACAGAATCATGCACTCTGGGAGGCCGGGGCGGGTGGATCATTTGAGCTCAGGAGTTCGACACCAGCCTGAGCAAGAGCAAGACACCATCTCTACTAAAAAAAAAAAAATAGAAAGAAATTACTTGGACAGCTAAAAAAATATATAGAGAAAAAAATTAGGCCAACGTGGTGGCTCACGCCTGTAATCCTAGCACTCTGGGAGGCCGAGGCGGAGGGATTGCTCAAGGTCAGGAGTTCAAAACCAGCCTGAGCGAGACCGCATCTCTACTAAAAATAGAAAGAAATTAATTGACCAAGTAAAAATATATATACAAAAAATTAGCCGGGCATGGTGGCACATGCCTGTAGTCCCAGCTACTCGGGAGGCTGAGGCAGTAGGATTGCGTGAGCTAGGCTAACGCCACGGCACTCACTCTAGCCTGGGCAACAAAGTGAGACTCTGTCTCAAAAAAAAAAAAAAAGAAAAGGAAAAACATTAGCTGGGCATGGCAGCACATGCCTGTAGTCCCAGCTATGCGGGAGGTTGAGGCAGAAGAATTGCTTGAGCTCAGGAGTTTGAGGTTTCTGTGAGCTAGGCTAATGCCACGGCACTCTAGCCTGGGCAACAAAGTTAGACTGTGTCTCAAAAAAAAAAAAAAAAAAAAAAACAGAAAAACAGAATCATGTATACCCTTACTGCAAAGCAGATATATACACATAATGTAGTCTTACCCCCAAATTTGCCTGAGTAGGTTGCCTGTTAATTTGTCCTGTTTGAGTAACATACACTACACTATCAAAATAAATATTATAGATAATTGATTTAAATTTTAGACCAGTGTTTCATTCAAAATAATGTATATGAGCTTATACTGTAATTGTTTATATTGGTTTTTAATTCTCTGTTATCATTGTTTATTTGTTCCATTTGAAAGTAGAAATAGGTAACATAGTAGTTTATGGGGTTATTTATCCTACTTTAGTGGACAGTGGTTAAAAGGTCAAGGAATCTCAGGTTTATATAACTTAAAAAAGTATTTTTCCCCCTCTTAGGGGAGTGACGAGGCATTGGGCTCTACACAGAGTTCAAATACCATTGAAAAGTTATGTACAACATCTACAAATGCCATCGAAACCAAAAGTTTCAACAAAAAGGATCTTGAGTTAGCCCTTTCTCCCATTCATGACAGCAGTGCCATTCCTGCCGCTGGAAGCTCTTGTATAAACCTCGCTAAAAAATGCTTCCCTGGAGAAGTTTCTTGGGAAGCAAGAGAACTGGATGTAAATAATAGAAATACAGCCACTGACACAAGACAGTCTGCTTTCCATCAGGCACATCAGTGGGCTGTAGATTCTGGTGGTATGTCTGAAGAGCTCCTTGGGAGAAGAAGTTTAAAAAGAAATTTTGAGTTGGTTGACTCCAGTCCTTGTCAGAAAATTATACAGAATAAAAAAAATTGCATAGAGCATGAGCATAGTAATGATATGATAGTTTGTTATGCAGATCCAAGTACAGGTTTAACATCAGAAGTCCAGGACCTTAAGCTGTCAGTACATAGAAGTCAACAAAATGACTGTGCTAATAAGGAAAACATTGTTACTTCTTTTACTGATAAACAACAATCACCAGAAAGATTACCTATACCAATGATAGCAAAAAACCTTATGTGTGAACTGGATGAAGATTGTGAAAAGAATAATAAGAAGGACTGCTTAAGTTCCAGTTTTCTATGTTCTGATGATGATAGAGCTTCTACAAGTGTTTATATGAATTCTGATTCATCGTTACCTGGAATTTCTATAATGGAAAGTCCATTAGAAAGGCACTCCTTAGATCCAGATAAAAACATCAAAGGGTTCTCCTTTGAAGAATCAAATATTGAAGATATAATTATTGTATCACCAAATTGCCAAGAAAATATCTTGCCAAAAGTTGTTGAGAACCCTGCTGTTCAAGACAATAACCAAAAAATGTTAGCTCCTTCTTTGGCGGTATTGAAAACGTTAACCTCTAAAAGAAATGCTGTAGCTTTTCGAAGTTTCAACAGTCATATTAATGCATCCAATAACTCAGAACCATCCAAAATGAACATTACTTCTTTAGATGCAATGGATATTTCATGTGCTTACAGTGGCTCATATCCCATGGCTATAACCCCTACTCGGAAAGGAAGATCCTATATGCCATATCAGGTATATTATAACTTTCTAATACTTTGTTCTTTGGATTCTGGGAAGTAAACTATTAAGACAGACATTTGCCTCTCACCTAGAGTATGTGGTAGTAATCATATAGTGTTGTTCTCTTTGTTGAGAATCTATGGATTGTTGGAAGTTTTCATGCAGAATGATAAAGCTAGTAGTAAGTATGTTTATTATTTTTAACTACAATGCCTCTTTCTATAATATTTGTATAGCTCTATATACTTTTCAAAGAAAATTCAGTCACATATTGTCACTTGATCCCAGCAATACTATGAGAAACGAAATTAAAGACTACTCTTCCTTACTGCTTTTTAAGAAGATATTTAGGTGATCTCTTTCTTTATAGAAAAAAAGTTGAGGCCGGGCTCATCTCTACTAAAAAAAAAAATTAGGTGGTGTCATGGCACAAGCCTGCAGTCCCAGCTACTCAGGGAGGCCGAGGCCGAGGCCCAGGAGTGTGGGGTTGCAGTGAGCTATGATGCCACCACTGCACTCTACTTGGGGTGACCTAGTGAGACTGTCTCTATCTTATGTATTATCCTAATCAATCATTTGTCAGACATAGCCTTTCTAAGTGGCTCTTCTTAAGCTTATATTAATCCATTTTATCAAGACATTTTACTTGCAGATTTGTTCATTGTTTCTTACATATCTAGATCTTATTGAAATAATCAATGTTATGTAAGCTATTAAACTTCATTGGACATAAGGACTTTTTCATAATAATAACTAGTTATGAGTCCATTTTCAAAACTGTTCAAGGATTTGAATACATCTTTTATGCCTACCAGCCTGTGATGTAGCTTTTTTGATTGTTTCAGCATTGCTGTTCATTGTAAAAGGAATTAAGATATTTGTTGTCTCTTAAACTCTTTTTGCATTAGCATACCCCAAATCGGATCAAGTCAGGAACTCCATACCGAACTCCAAAGAGCGTGAGAAGAGGGGCAGCCCCAGCCGATGATGGGCGAATTCTAGGGACCCCCGACTACCTCGCCCCTGAGCTGTTACTAGGCAGGGCCCATGGTAAGGCAGCACGTCTTGAGTTTTTAAAGTGTTATGTATCACTACATTATTTTTTGAGGTAAAATGTCTTAAATTTCTTTAGTATGTACATTACCCAAGGTAAAAGAAAGTTAATTCATACAATACTCTTTTCTCATATATATAGCATTTATTGTAGGAAAAGGAAATAGAAATGACCATGGCTATCTTAGTCTGTGAATACAAAAGACTGAAGGACATGCAGTCATTTGTCCTTTGCCGTCCGATTCAGTCTCAATGATTCAGAGAAGCCCCCTGGCACCCACTGTCTTTGTTCTAAGTGTTTCTTCAGGTCTATAATAGTTTGGGTTCAGGACTACACTGTTGGGCCTAAACTTCTCTTCAGTTTGCGAAGCCTAATCCTGTTTAGAACTTTTTCTCACTTATATTCCCACCAGAGGGTCAAACTAGAAACGAACCATCCTTGGAGCAAATGAAAAGGGCATTTTCACCTATGTTCTTTTCTTCCCTATCTCTCTCTGAAAAATTTTCCCTTTCCACATTGTGCAATGAACTGTATTCATTTCCTATGGATGCCATAACAAAGAGCTACAAACTGGGTGGCTCAAAACAAAACTTCCTTGCCCATAGTTGTGGAAGGCAAAAGTCCAAAATCAAGGCGTGAGGCCGGGCGCGGTGGCTCCGGATTTTATGCCTGTAATCCTAGCACTCTGGGAGGCCCGAGGTGGGCAGATTGTTCGAGGTCAGGAGTTCAAAACCAGCCTGAGCAAGAGGGAAACCCTGTCTCTACTATAGATAGAAAAGAAATTAATTGGCCAACTAATATATATATAGAAAACATTAGCTGGGCATGGTGGCACATGCCTGTAGTCACAGCTACTCGTGAGGCTGAGGCAGTAGGATCGCTTGAACCCAGGAGTTTGAGGTTGCTGTGAGCTAGGCTGACGCCACGGCACTCACTCTAGCCTGGGCGACAAAGTGAGACTCTGTCTCAAAACAAAAAAAAAAGAAACAAACAAAATCAAGGCGTGGACAGGGCCATGCTTCCTCTGGAAGCTGCAGGGGAATCCTTCCTTGCCTGCTCTAGCTCTGGTGGTTTGCTGCTATCTTTCATGCTCCTCGACTTGTGGGCGCATCATTCCAGTTCTCCCTCTTTATGTGGTGGTGTTCTCCTTGTGTCTCTATCGTCACATGCCTGACTTCTTATAGGGACACCAATCATACTGAATTAGGGACCCACCCTGCTCTAGTGTGTCTTCCCCTTAACCTAATTAATTACATTTACAACAGCCCTACTTCCAAATAAGTCACATTCTGAGGTATGGGGGTTATGGACTTCAACATACCTTTTTTGGGGAGAGGGGGCACAATTTGACTCATAATATGAACCCCTTCTACATACTGATGTTACTCCCTTTTCTTTGGGCTTCTTTCGTGATCATCGGTTTCATCCTCCCCACCCTGCCTCTCACACACCTTCTATTTTTATTTCTTAGCTGGCTTTTATCCTCAACCTGAAAATAAGTTTCTAGCCTTTTCTTCTCCCAATTCCTAACTTCTCAAAGGCTGCCTCTTTCCTTTGCCTGATTATTTTTGCTCTGGCAATCTGACCGTAACCTCTACTCTTTGACTGAATCTGTTCTTAATGGGCACCAGTGGCGTTCTTATTATCAAATCTAAGTCTGTTCTCTGTCTCATTCCTCTGACTTCTATTGCTGCTCCTCAGTTCCTTTCTTGTCTCTTCTAAATATAGTTCTTAGAGATTCTGCCCTTGACCCTCTTTCCTACACATGCTCCCTGTTCATCTCATCACTCCTATGACTTCACTTGTCACCTCCAAGTTGAGGATTCCCAAATCTCTGTTTCTAATCCTGACTTTGTCTAGGCAGCAAATACACAGCCAATCTGCCTACCCAATATTCTATTAATACTACTGAGTATTTCTCAGTATTCTACTCAGTATTTCAGATGTTGCATGTCAAAACTGGACGTGTTATCCAGCTTGCTCTTCCTCTGTTCCCTATCTCAGTTCCACCATCTTCATGGTGACACAGTCATCCCTACATCCAGGTTTTACATCTACCTAATTAGATCCCTATAGCATTGCTCCTTTCCTTTTGTTGTCACTGTTCTCTATAAGACCTCATCTTTCTCTTTCATTATTCTAATGGCCTTCTATCTGGTCTCTTCAACTCCATTCTATTTTCAATAATCATTGCCACCAGCATTTTCACACCAGCCTCATCTCTCAAAAATCTCTTTATTTTTAATTTATTTATTTTTGTAGGGATTGGGTCTCCTTATGTTGTCCAGGCTTATCTCAAAGTCCTGGCCTCAAGCAATCTTCCCACCTCAGCCTCCCAAAGTGCTGGGATTGGTGAGCCACCACACCTGGCCAAGAATCTCTTTATATGTTTTATGTTTCCATTCCATTTATTAATGAAATACACTTAATTTTCAGGTCTTTATTTTGTACATGTGTTTTACCTTAGTTGAGCAAAGCCAATCTTGAAGCATCTTCCAGTCAAATTTCTTCTCATCTCATCATCAGTTGAAATGTCACCTTTTCCATAAAACATCCCTTGATCAACTACTGAGAATGACTCCCTTGTATATTACCTAATTAGAAATTGTTTAAAACTTACCCCATTCTGCCTGTGTTGTAATTATTTGTTATATTTATATCCACTACAAAAGATTAAGAAAATTTCTTAAGAGCACAATGTGCGTTTTTTGCCTTCTACATAGCACTCCCAAATTCTTTGGAAGCCCTGAGTAACTGTTGTTAATAATCTTAACCATACTGGGACTAAACACATTTACTGTTCCCCTTTTTAGCTGCGGTGGGTTACACCTGTAATCCTAGCACTCTGGTAGGCTGAGGAGGCAGTATTGCTTGAGGCTAGGAGTTCGAGACCAGCCTGAGCAAGAGTGGGACCCCCATCTCTACAAAAAAAAAAAAAAAAAAAGAAAAATTAGCCAGGCGTGGTGGCATGCACCTATAGTCCCAGCTACTTGGGAGGCTGAGGTCGGAGGATTGCTTGAACCCAGGAGTTTGAAGTTGCAGTGAGCTATGATGATGCCACTGCACTCTAGGCTGGGCGACAGAGCAAGACCCTATCTCTAAAAAAAAAAAAAAATTCCCCTTTCTCTATTAGCCAAAGTAAGTTCCTATGAGCACTTAAATGTTTTTGTATAGTGCCTCTTCTGCTAAGCCGCAGATTTTGCTAGCTCATTTCCTATATTATAATTTGCATATCTCTAACTTAGGATACAGTTTGAAAGTAGATTTCAAATTTAAAGATTTCACAGGGTCTTGCTGCCATTGTAGTAAGACATTTGGCTACCTTAGCTAAACAACCAATTGAGCCTCGACCATGACTTTCCTGATGCCATTCATGGTCTTGTCCCTTGGCCAAGATGACTTATGGACTCTGTCCTGAGTTTCTCATAACTTCCTGTGCATGTTTTGTGTCAGCTTTTTTTTTTAACATTGCGTTAAAATTATCTGTATTGTCTCTTCCAGAATAGGCTGTTTTCTTCCTGGAAAAAGCTCTTTTTCTTAATAATCTTGGTATTTTTTATATCTGACAAAGATACCTAGTGCCTAGTTCAATGAATGATGAGCGACTAAACTCATAATTTCAATACCATGTATTTAACTACTGTTTTCTTACATGCAGGATTTCTGACTTCCGGTGAGTGAGTCTCTCTATAAGTAATATGGCAAAGCACATTAAACTAAACAGTCAAAGTATAACTAGATCACATTGCATAAAAACTTATTTTTCTGTTAGCTCTCTCAGAATATACAAAAATGAGCTGTCTTCTGTCTTCTGATCAGGAAGACATCCAGAGAGGTGGTTCTTCTCTGTGCAGAGAAATGTAGGCATCTGGCATTTTTATAACCTTCAAAGGTAGCGTAAAAATCCAGTATTTTTTATTGTAAGAGGAAATAGGCCAGGCAAGGTGGCTCATGCCTGTAATCCTAGAACCCTGGGAGGCCAAGGCGGGCGGATCGTTTGAACTCAGGAGTTCGAGACCAGCCTGAGCAAGAACGAGACTTGTCTCTACTAAAAATAGAAAGAAATTAGCTGGACAACTAAAAATATAGAAAAAATTAGCCAGGCATGGTGGTGCATGCCTGTAGTCCCAGCTACTCGGGAGGCTGAGGCAGGAGGATCTCGTGAGCCCAGGAGTTTGAGGTTGCTGTGAGCTAGGCTGATGCCACAGCACTCTAGCCTGGGCAACGGAGTGAGACTCTTGTCTCAAAAAAAAAAAAAAAAATTAGCAACTATAAAAAGGCTTGAATTTTCTAATATTTTTAATTTCATTAACATTGGAAAATAGAAAAGTATAACAATATTAATATATCCCTCTAAATTATAAGAGTGGGTTTTGAATTAAAAAGCCAGTAATGTAAAACAAATCTGTTCTTTTTCTCTGGCTAATAATAAATAATTGTTAAGATTTGTCACAGTATGTGATCTTATTAGACTTTGACTTAAGAATATGGGTATGTGTGACATATTCATGGAGAAATCATGTATTTTTTTTTAACATGAGTACATAAAGGCTGAGCTGGGAAAAGGGTCCTAATTTCTAACCTAAGTAAAATAAATAAAAATGTGTTTTTTCCTGATTTTCCTCTACTTTTCTATTATTTGGTTATCTATCTAATCCACTGGAATAATTCTTTCTCAGTACTGCTTAAAAGGCCTACTAACTGAAGTGGTCTGTATGTTTTTATAGTGATTATGATAGAAATAGAAGCCTATAGACTATTTGTATCTTATGCTCCTTAAAGGGAAAATGGGATTATGTGGCTTGCAGGTAAAAGGGCACTCTAAATGCATGCAATTATTTTCTTAATGTCAGATTTCCACAGTGCTTTCCTACCTATTTTAAAATGGAATGGTGGCAGTTGCTTAACCACAATAATGAATTTTGTGAAACTATCTTTAAAGAGTAATTTATAGGCAAATTTAGCACTAAAGTAGAATTCCTAATCTTAATTTATATTGAAGTTAACCATGTTTGAACCAAAATTAGCCTTTGTTTAGAAATAGTTTATTTGTAGACTGAACTAAACAAAAGTATATACCAGTTTATAAAGTCTTTTTTAAAATAATCATTTTTGTATTCCATGGCATGTATTTTTAAAAAATAAAAAATAAGATAATCATTCAAAACATCTTTATATATAAATATCACATCCAATAAAGGTGTTAATTAGAAATCAATTTTACCTGTTTATTAAGACTGATCTCCGAATTACCTCTTCAAGCCATAGTTTACATGACTATTCTTTGTTAAAATAATTTATCAGGCTGGGTGTGGTGGCTCACGCCTGTAATCCTAGCACTCTGGGAGGCCGAGGCGGGCGGATTGCTCGAGGTCAGGAGTTCGAAACCAGCCTGAGCAAGAGCGAGACCCCGTCTCTACTATAAATAGAAAGAAATTAATTGGCCAACTAATATATATAGAAAAAATTAGCCGGGCATGGTGGCGCATGCCTGTAGTCCCAGCTACTCGGGAGGCTGAGGCAGAAGGATTGCTTGAGCCCAGGAGTTTGAGGTTGCTGTGAGCTAGGCCGATGCCACAGCACTCACTCTAGCCTGGGCAACAAAGCAAGACTCTGTCTCAAAAAAAAAAATAATAATAATAATAATTTATCCTTCTATGTTCTTAAAAGGAATAAAGCCACATTAAAACACTCTGTAGGCCGGGCGCGGTGGCTCAAGCCTGTAATCCTAGCTCTCTGGGAGGCTGAGGTGAGCGGATCCTTTGAGCTCAGGAGTTCGAGACCAGCCTGAGCAAGAGCGAGACCCCATCTCTACTATAAATAGAAAGAAATTAATTGGCCAACTAAAATATATATA
>VSMD01121450.1:0-30039 GCA_008750895.1 Mirza zaza | reverse complement strand
ACATTAGGTTCCCCTAAAACACAAAGGCACATTTCCTTTACTCCAACAAACTCTTTAGTCCTTAATCTCTGTATGGAACAGGCAGAACTTAGGTAAAGGGGAAGTATAAAATAGAAAAAGAAGAAAGAAAGGCATCTAAAGCTTCATTTCTCCCAAGTTTAAGCATAGGTAAGAAATGCCTGAAGAAGTTCAATAAGTAAATTAGAGAGAGATTGGTCAAACTATAGTCAAACGTTTCAGATTAAAAGAAAATAACTTTATATTAATGGCTATAACATGAAAATTATACATGTAATCCCCTTTTTACTAGTGGAGACAGTGAGGTTCTAGGAATTTAGGACAATTTCATAAAAGTCATGCACGTAGTAAGTGGTAGAAACAGCACTCAGAGCCAACTGTTCTTGTCACAAACCTTTTCAGAATATCACTTTCTCATCTGCAAATCAAAGTCTTAGATTTACTCTATATTTATCTTCATGGCAAAAATCTAAAGTGATTCTGTTTTGTTGTACAGCTTTCAACATATTTAATCCAGAATGCCCAAATCTACAAGTGTAATTTTTTCATACGTGGGCAAAACTATAAAGTATATGTGAAAGATGTCCTATTAAAATGCACAAATAGCATCATTTCATTAAGGCAGCTAAGTGTCTAATTAGGTATTCTTTAAAGAAACAAGGTGAGAATGTAAAAATAAAATACCACTACATGATCAAATCCTTCAGCTTTTCCAGAATAATAATAATGTTCAATTCCCATTAAAATCTTACTACTATGGAGGGAAAAGAGGAAAGAACCTGGGGCTGGTTGATAGTCACATATGCAAACAAGGTCAAGATAGTCAACCAAAAGTAACCTGTTCAGAAACCCCATACATATATTGGGAATATTTTTTCAAAAGAGTCCTAATCACATTTTTAAACAGAGCAGGATGAAAATAGGAAATAATTTGTGGTAAAATGGTCAGTCTCAAGGAGATACCAAGTAAATAAACCCCACTTTAAGATCACTTCAGATTATTTTAATATTATACGAGAGACAATGAATAAGCCATGGGTAATAATCTTTAGTAAAGCAGAAAACAATTGCTATGTTCTGAATGTTTGTACTCCTCCAAAATTCTAATGTTGAAATCCTAACACCCAAGGTTGCTAGTATGAGGAGGAGGGGCCTGTGGGAAGTGATTAATTCATGAGGGTAAAGCCCTTATGAATGAGATTAGTGAAGAGACCCCTTGCTCATTCCACCATGGGAGAACAGAGAAAGCAGGTCCTAACCAGACACCAAATCTGTGAGCACCTTGATCTTGGACTTTCCAGTCTCCATAACTATGAGAAATAAAACTCTGTTGTTTACAAGCCATCCAGTCAAGGTATGTCATCTTAGCTCACATGGACTAAGACAACAATTAATCAAAGAAAATGAACTAAGAACCATTTTCCGTTTGCTCCACAAATTACAGGAAAATTCTTCTTTTAAACTGTGTGCTAACTTATAAATAAATTGTTTAAAAAGTGTTTTCAGAAGCTATAAAATATCTTTTGTTGCTGCTGGCCTTTTTAATAAAAAATATAGTTTTTATATTTTTGCTGCCTGATGCTGCCACAATCCAAAACTTCTAGCTGATGAAATAATGATTTTAGTTAATCTATCCTATAGCATAAATCAAATAAGTTATATTTTAAAGTCCTTCCCTGCAAAGAAGTGGCATCTTCGAGATAGTCAAACCAGATAAAAAATTTTTCAATTGACTTCTATTTTCCAATTTCCCTATCTAAGAGGTAAAACATTTCCTTCCACTGTGAAAATTATACTTTGTTTTGTTTCAAGTTTCACACACAAAATTTTAGAAAATTTTGTAAAATTTTAACAAAAATGGAAACTGCCTATAGTTTTCATTGACTCTGTATTTATAAAAAACACTTTCTCAAAAACAGTGTATCCTGGCCAGCACAAAACAGAAAAACCAGGCACTTTTAACCAGAACAGTAGGAAGTTCTGGGCATTAATGCAGATTTGCTATGTATACCAAGAGTAAAGACTACAATGAGCGAGTGCAGTTCAATAAAAATAGCCACTGAGTTAGAGACTTGCCTGTGGAAACAGGATTGCAAATGACATGATTATCTACGCAAAAAACCCAAAAAACCAAAAATCCTCCTACAACAAATTAGTGAGTTTAGCAGTATTTGCAAGATGCAAGGTCATTAAGGTACAATTGGGAACTTAAAATTTAAAAGATGTCATTTATAATAGCTCTCCCCAAAATGAAAAACTGAGATATAAATCTCCATGTACAGATATTTCTATGCTATAAACCACAAAATGCCCATAAAAAATTTTTAAAAATAGAAAAAAAAAAAAAAACCGGAGAGATAGACTGTATTCATGAATTATAAGATTCAACATAATAAAGACTTCAATTCTCTCTAAACTGATCTACAGATTTAGCACAATTTCAGTAATTTTTCTTATAGATATGGATAAGTTGATTCTAAAGTTTATATGGAAAGGCAAATGAACTAGAATAGCTAAACTAACTTTGAAAAATAAAGAACAAAATTGGAAGAATCACACCACCTGATTTTGACTTCCTAAAAGGCTATAGTAATTAAACTAATGTAGCATTGGCAAAGACACATAAATTAATGGAACAAAACAGAGAATCTGGAAATAAGATCCATATGAATATGGCCAATTGAGTTTTCACTTGGTGAAAACAAAGCAGTTGAGAAATGACAAAAATTCTCTCCTTGAACAAACTTCTGAACCCTCCTCTCAACTAGGTCTCTACCTTGGCCTAAAAACATTTGAATAAAACACTAACACAGTTTCTAACAGCTCAAGGCCACATCCCTAGGATGGCCCTAACCCAATTTAAAGGGCCTATCTGAGAAAATCAAGGCTGCTAGAAGAATTTACTATTTGTTCTAGCCAACACCTGAAATAAGGCCCCCTTCTCCCAGCCTCTGTGGAAGGGTAGGGGCCTAACTTTGATAAGCACCAGGTAGCAAAATCACATGGTTTTCAATGGATCAACTCTGACTTCCCTACTCCCTCATTCTCCCTTTAAAACACCAAGTCACCTCAGTACAAATCAGTCAAAGTTGAGTCTAGTTCACGGTGGACTCTTTTCCCCATAGCAAAAGTATATTACTGATTAAAATCCGTCCTTACCACTTTATTGTCTGGCATAGTATTTTCACCAACTGTTGGAACAATTGGACATCCTTGTGCCAAAAATCCCCACCATTCTGGACCTACAACTCATACCTTATAAAAAAAAATTAACTCAAAATGTAAAACTATATAAACTTCTAGAAAAAAGCATAGGAGAAAATCCTTGTGACACGGAGTTCAGCAAAGAGTTCTTACATAACAAAGTATATTCATAAAAAAAAAAAAACCTGACATATTAGACTTAATCAAAATCAAAAATTTTGCTGTGTGGAAGACACTCCAATCTATTTGCCTTTGTTGCCTATTGTATTGGCAAGGACTTTCAGTATAATGTAGACTAACACTGGTAAAAGCAGAGATTCTTGCCTTTTTCCTAATCTTTGGAAGAAAACATTCAGTCTTTCACCATTAAGAATGATTTTAGCACTAGGCCTTTTAAAGCTGTCATTTATCAGATTGAGGAAGTTCCTTCTATTCCAAGATTCCTGAGAATTTTTATCATTATGGATATAAATTTTGTCAAATGTATTTCTGCATTCGTTGATATGACTGCATAATTTTTCTTTCTTAGACTATTAATATGGTAGATTATATTGATTGATTTTCAAATACTAAACTGCCATTGCATTTCTGGGGTAAACCACACACAGTCATGGTATATTATTCTTTTTTAAATTAATTAATTTTTTTTAGAGATGAGAGTCTTGCTATGTTGTCCAGCCTGGACTCAAACTCCTGGGCTCAAGCAATCCTCCCACCTCAGCTTCCTGAGTAGCTGGGACTACAGGACACACCACTGCACACAACTATTCTTTTATATATTGTTGGATTTGATTTGCTAATATTTTGTTCAGGATGTTTATATTTATGCTCATAAGGGATGTTGGGGAAGTTTTCTTGTTTTGTAACATATTTCTGATTTTAATTATCAGGGTAATGCTGGCCTTATAACATGAATTGGAAGCATTTCTATCTCTTTTATTTTCTGGAAAAGATTATATAGAAGTGGTGCTGATTCTTCTATAAATATTTGGTAAAATTTACTAAGTAAAATAATCTGCACCCAGATATATCTTTATTAAAAGGTTTTAGCTACAAATTCAATTTACTTAATAGTTACAGAATTACTCAGGTTATCTATTTCATCTTGACAAAGTTTCTTATTTCAAAATATTAAGGGGGTGGGCTGGGCGTGGTGGCTCACATCTATAATCACAGCACTCTGGAAGGCCGAGGCGGGCATATCGTTTGAACTTACGAGTTCGAGATCAGCCTGACCAAGAGTGAGACCTATTCTCTATTAAAAAAATTAAGAAATTAGCTGGACAACTAAAAAAATATATATATATAAAATTAGCCAGGCAGGCCAGACGTGGTGGCTCACGCCTGTAATCCTAGCACTCTGGAAGGCCAAGGTGGGTGGATCATTTGAGCTCAGGAGTTTGAGACCAACCTGAGCAAGAGCGAGACCCCCATCTCTACTAAAAATAGAAAGAAATTAATTGGTCAACTAAAAATATATATAGAAAAATTAGCTAGGCATGGTGGTGCATGACTGTAGTCCCAGCTACTCAGGAGGCTGAGGCAGTAGGACTGCTTGAGTCCAGGAGTTAGAGGTTGTCATGAGCTAGGCTGATGCCACGGAACTCTAGCCAGGGCAACAGAGAGAGAGACTTTGTCTCAAAAAAACAAAAAAAACAAAAAACAAATTATTAAGGGGGTATAAATGTTTTAGGTTACATGGAACATGTTTGTAATGCTTGAGTCCTGTCTATAGGTGTGCCCGTCACCCAAATAGTGTTCATAGGACCCATTAGGTTGGTTTGTTCCCCTCCCCTCCCCTTCCCTCCTAGTTGTTCTCCACTAAGTTTTACTTCCCTCTGTGCACTTGTGTGCTCACTGGTTAATTCCAATTTAATAGTGAATACATGTGGTGTTTGTTTTTCCATTCTTGGCGATACTTCACTTAGGAGAATGGTCTACACTTCCATCCAGATTGTAGCAAAAGGTATTAATACATCATTTTTTATAGCTGCATAGTCCTCCATGGTGTACATATACCACATTTTATTGATCCACTCATGTATTGATAGGCTCTTGGGTTGATTCCACATCTTTGCAATTGTGAATTGCGCTGCAACAAAACATTTGAGGGCAGGTGTCTTTTTGATAAAATGACTTCTTTTCCTTTGGATAAATACCCAGTAGTGGAATTGTTGGACTGACTGGTAGGTCTACTTTTAGTTCTTTGAGGAATCTCCATACTGTTTTCCATAGAGGCCATACTAATTTGCAGTCCCACCAACAGGGTAGAAATGTTCCTTTCTCTCTGCATCAACACCAGCATCTATTGTTTTGGGACTTTTTAATAAAAGGCATTCTAACTGGGGTAAGGTGATATCTCATTATGGTTTTAATTTGCATTTCCCTGATGATTAGTGACATTGACCATTTTTCCTATGTTTACTGGCTATTTGTCTTTCTTCTTTTGAGAAAGGTCTGTGTCTTTTGCCCACTTTTTAATAAGGCTGTTTTTTTTTTACCTGCTGATTTGCTTGAGTTCTTTATAAATTCTGGTTATTATCCCTCTATCAGATGTGTAGTTTGCAAATATTTTCTCCAATTCTGTAGGCTGTCTATCTGCTCTGTTCTTTTCATTAGCTGTGCAGAATCTTTTTAGTTTAATCAAATGCCATTTATTAATTTTTGTTGTTGCCATGACTGCCAATGGGGTCCTTTTCATGAATTCTTTGCCTGGGCTGATATCTAGAGTACTTTTCCTACATTTTCCTCTAGAATTCTTACAGTTTCATGCCTTATTTAGATCTAACTCTTTTATCTTTCTTGGATTAATTTTCCTGAGTAGTGAGAGATAGGGAAACCATCCAGTTTCATTCTTCTGCATGTGGCTATCCAATTTTCTCAGCAACATTTACTGAATAGGGCTTCTTTTCCCCAGTGTATGTTGTTGTATGCTTGTCAAAGATCAGTTGGTTTTAGGTATATGTTTTTATGTCTAAGTTTTCTGTTCTGTTCCATTGGTCTATGTCTCTATACCATATTATTTTGGTTACTATAGCCTTACAGTATAGTTCGAAGTCTGGTAATGTGATGCCTCCAGTTTTGTTCTTTTGTCTTAAGATTGCTTTGGCTATTCTGGCTTTTTTCTAGTACCAAAGGAAGCAGGTTAAAGAAAGAGTTTAATTGAGATTATAGGGAATATATATATATATATATATATATTTTTTTTTTTTTTTGAAAGGTAGGGATGGATGAAAAGGGCTGACCAGCAAGGTATCAGAGTATATATTTCAAATTCCAAGAATCCCAGGTGTTCTGGACAGTTTAATATAAAAACTTGTCTTATCAGTTAAGGGAAAAAAAAATCAGAATCTGTACCATTTGATTTGATGGAATGCCTGCCTAATTATTGTCTTTGAGGGCTCGAAAAAGATCCTGTATTTCTGCTTGTGGTGTCCTTGAATTTTAGATGGGGATGGTGGTTTTTTCAGTAACTTGTTTTTGGGTTCCTTTGGTTTAGGATTCACTTGTTAATGTTTAGTGGTTTGTTTTGCATACTTTAGAATTTAACCTTGCTTTCCCAGTAAATTTGGTATTTTTAGCAGTAATTCAGAAATATTTATAAGCATCATTGACAATTTTAGAGTTTGGTAAGTGAATTTTTTGTAAAGTAATTCAATTTAAATTTCTTAGGCTGGGCGCAGTGACTCAGATCTGTAATCCTAGCTCTCTGGGAAGCTGAGGCAGGAGGATGGCTCAAGGTCAGGAGTTTGAAACCAGCCTGAACAAGAGCGAGACCCCGTCTCTACTAAAAAATAGAAAGAAATTGGCCAACTAAAATATATAGAAAAAATTAGCTGGTCATGGTGGCACATGCCTGTAGTCTCAGCTACTTGGGAGGCTGAGGCAGGAGGATCACTTGACCCAGGAGTTTGAGGTTGCTGTGAGCTAGGCTGATGCCACTGTACTCTAGCCCAGGCAACAGAGTGAGACTCTGTGTCCAAAAAAAAAAAAAAAATATATATATATATATGTGTGTGTGTGTGTGTATATATATATCTTGCCTTTCTTATACCTAAAAAAATGTTTTCTCATCAGTAATGAGCCTTATGATTCAGTATTTTATTTCTTGTATAATAATGCTTTACGGAGAGTTATACTGACAATCTTTATAGCCTGTATATTTTTATAAACAAAAATCCTAAATACTTCAGGGTACACATTTTCTAATCTGGTACGCATTTTAATCATTGAATACTCATTCTTTTGCCCAGTTCCTACAGGTTACACTGTGTCAATAGGTATAGACCTTGTATTCCTTTTTCTCCCCTCTACTGTCTGATAACAAATCAAAGTGGGAACCCAAGGAATTGTTGAAAAGAAAGCAAATGAATTATTTGTCTCACTCTGCACAGATGCACTGAACTCACATTTCCCAAAGGAGAAAGAAGAAATTCAAAACAAAATAAAGGTCACAAAATACATAACAAATGTTTAAGGAATCAAAATGTTCAAGGTCAGATGGCTTGCTCTGTGGAATTCTGGATGATGTGGTAAAAAAGGAAAATATTGAGGGCTAGATTCTAACACAACACACATTTCAGACAAGTTTGCACCTACATTCAACAAAGATGTGTCTGATTTTTTGAGGTTAGAATTTGGCAATTAATAGTCTATTTAAAACCTTTAACAAAGAGACGCTGAAATGTAAGAATGTCAGTATTAAGATATTTTAGGAAAAATACCTATGAAAATCTTAAATTCAGAATTTGAAAGTGCTAGCATTGAAAATATAAAGTTACTATATATATATATATATATAATGCTTATAATTTTTTTTCAGGCAAAAACAGAAAAAGGGACAAAAGATGGCCCCTAAATTTAAAATAAGATGTTTAAATTACAGGTATACCCACAGACATTTTAGCCAGACAACAAATAAGTTTTTCAAGTAGATAGATAACCTGTCAGGTCAATAAGAACAGTGTGCAGCAGGAACCATTGCAATGGATTGAGACTAGGCTGGAGGGAAAGCCAAAGGCAGCCTATTTTTTTTTTAAGTGCCAAATGAGAATGACAAAATTGGAAGAAGTCAATAGGAAGAATGAAAAGAAATTATCAGACACCTTTATAAAAGCCTGTCCAATTTAACACAACTTGTCTTTATACCTGGAATGCAAAGAAGAAATGACTAGCCTTTAAAACTTTATTAGAGAAAAGAAAAACCAGAGGAGAAATGATCAAGATCAAAACCCTAATCCTTAACAGTTGAAAGCAAACATGGATTATAACTCTGTATATGAAGGGGATTCAGGTTGTGATTTAATATTTAATATGAAAAATATCACTGCTGAAACATTTCCCAGCATAAAGCCTATAATGTCTCTGAACAGTTTTTTGGAGTTCTGCATTTATAAGATACTGTCATTAATCTATTTCCTGCGACCAGCTTGGATAGGTAGGTTTACCTGGAAAAGGAAAGCAAAGCAGTCTAAATGAAGCAATCATAAGGCATCTGTGCTAATTTTCACAATTGAACAAAAAAAACTTCCCAGACAGCCAACTACCAAAACAAAAATCACAAACCAAAGCTTTATAGTCTATACTGGTGTGATAGTGATTAGTGTACCACAAGTGCTAACATTATAATTGACTATACAAGTAAATAATCCAACTCTAAATTAAAATAGGGTCAATGTTTATGCAATCAAACAAAATACAGAAACCCTGTGTGTTTGATTTCGAACTAGAGCCCTTAGAACATTAAAGTTATTAAGAGCTCTAGGGGGCAGGAGGATGACAAAAATGACAATAGTTAATTTCATCAAACATTTGCAACTAATACAGAGCGGCTCCGTTCTTGGAATGGGGCCAATATATTTGATTTCTTTTTTGATCAAAGGGGATTTATGATAGGAAGCAACTAGAAAACTTTCAAAATATTTTGGAAATAAATTATATTGAGTTATTTTAATCTTGCTTGGAAAAAAGAAAGAAATGGAGGTGCAAAGGGAGAGAAAAAAACAGGTTTGCTACCACCTGTTCTCATTACAAAAGGCATTTATATATATATATATGTTTTTTACACATTTCCTCTCACAATTTTCTTTGAAAAATGATGTCTAGTCTTTCCTTGGAGAATAATTAAACAACACTGTACTAAAAAAAAACCTCAAAACAAAATCATCCCATATAAAGCTGAAGGAAAAACTAACCTAAGATACAGATACTTATGAAGGTTTATGAAGGAGGAACAGACAGAGTAAGATCTTTAAGGTTAAAAGGGTAAGCTTCCAAAAAGGGAATGCAATTAGAAAATAGTGAGATAAGTCTGGAATCAGTCCTTAATTAAAACAAGGAGGGACAGATACCCAGGATTTAGGGCAACAATAGATTGCCCATCCCCAAATAATCTATCATCAAGCCAGATTTGCTTAACTAGAATTACAGGTACAGTTCTCACATTAATATTTTTAGATAAATTTTCCACAGAAAGCAATTAGCATGAGGACTATTCTGTTGTTGAAAATAAAATATTTCAGATTTTAATCATTTCTAATGTTCTCCCTTTCCAGTCTTCCTTGTCCCAATCCTGAAACCCCTCCACCCAGAGTTCATGTATTTTTCCTCTCTATGTTAATGCAAACACACCACATTGATTGTAAGAACCTTACTAGATTTCCATTTGTTTTGCCTCAGCTCCTACATTAATCCAAACAATAAGGGCCTCTAAAACATTCATAAATAACCTGCTGCTGCTGGCACCTAGGAGTCAACTGCAGCAATGTTAAGCAACAACAAATTTCATACTTCAAGAGGCACAGTTAAGGAAAAAGGTTGCTCAGAAAATCACTCTTATTTAGCACAAAGATCCTTAAAAATTGCATGAAATCAGTCAAGTAACTATAGAAACCAATTTCTTCAGCTCCATATCACACGTCTCACACCTCAATTGTCTTTATTATCGTCTGCTGTCAGATCCTTAATCAGAAATGTGAACAGGCTTGATGATTTATTCAGGAGGGAAAAGAATCTGTAGGTCAAGTGAAAAATTTCACACACACACCCATACACACACCACATCTTCAACCTTAGGTACTTTCATTTCATTCTGTTCTCAGCAGCTCTGGGGGCAACTCCAGTGAGATCCAATATTAAGGCTCAATTAAAATAAGCTCCAATTAGTGGAGCTTTTTTCTCTGGGGCTAGAAAAGTCAGGAAATGGATATTGGGAAATGTAAAAAGTCAGCTACTGAGAGGAGGCTGCAGACATAAATGAACTTATTTGTTGATTTCTACAGTTGCTATGCAGAGGCCTCTGGGAGTAAAAGCTTAACCAGTCTAAGCTATAAACTAAAACCCCTGCAGCTAAACATGAACTGTGTGAAACAAGGGCTCCATTCCAGAACAGAAAACTGCTGGGCCCAGAAAATTAAAAGCCAGAGGCGTTTTCCATTTAAAACTAATCCCAGTACCGCCTCCCAGCCAAAGAATTATAAGCAGTATCAGATTTACAAAACGAACAATTACCCTGGAAAAATGTAGCCTATTGTACAGTCCCAGACGCTAAATCTCAAAAGTTTCTTTTTTTTTTCTTTAATCCCACATTATATTCCTCCAAGTACACTGCTGTAGTTTACAAAGCCATTTCTAGACAGGCCTAAACCTTGACAATAAATTTTAAAAAGAGAGCACATAACTCATTGACCTCATTTGAAGTACTGCCCTTGCCTTTAGCAGTTCCTGTCCTTCCCTAAGGCCTCTGCAAATGGTATGCAACAGCAAAATAAACCCTGACCTAATTGCCAGGAGAGAGCTGCCAACCTTCCCTCAGACACAAAGACAAGCATGGTAACTTGAAAGTCCTACCTCTTTGGCTTTCTGCTTTAGTCTCAGCTGTTCTGGATCTTCTTTATTAGAACGACTCTATCAAAGGAAAAGAAAATTTTAATAGAAATTACTAGCATCTAAACACCACAGTTGCCATTAAATATTTAATAAATGACAATTTTCTCTTGTGATTGAATATCTTAGCTCCAGGGGAAAATGCCTGAATCCAGTCTAGCTGTGCTCTCACCCTGACTCCCCCTCCCCTCCTCATCTGGGCCGGCTGCTCCAGCCCTATCTAGCCTGGAGGAAGCTTATACTGAAAATGATGCTAACAATGTCAGTCAGGTCCAGTTGAGGCATGACGTTGTTCTTGCTGGAACACTGAAAACTGAAAAATGGATGGTACACATGAAGGAAAAGAAAAAAAGAATAATTGTTGACTCAAATGAATGAAAACAATCAACACTGGCGGATCTTGAGGTGAAGCTAGTTTGGAAATACATGGTATTTTCAAGGATTATTAAAAACAAGAACCTGACTAACCTTAAACCAAATCTCTCCTTTGAAAAGCATAATTCCAAAAGTGTAATTAGGAAATCCATCCCAATATTTTAATTAGAGTATCTCATCATCTTTGGGCCCTCTATAGCACTTAATAAAATGTTGTGCACAAGTAAATGTTCAACAAATGTTTATTTATTTTATTTTATTTATTTATATTTTTTTTGAGACAGAGTCTCACTCTGTTGCCTGGGCTAGAGTGCCGTGCTGTCAGCCTAGCTCACAGCAACCTCAATCTCCTGGGCTCAGGCAATACTACTGCCTCAGCCTCCCGAGTAGCTGGGACTACAGGCATGCACCACAATGCCCGGCTAATTTTTTCTATATATTTTTAGTTGGCCAATTAATTTCTTTCTGTTTTTAGTAGAGATGGGGTCTCACTCTTGCTCAGGATGGTTTCGAACTCCTGAGCTCAAACGATCCACCCGCCTCAGCCTCCCAGAGTGCTAGGATTACAGGAGGGAGCCACCGCGCCCAGCCAACAAATGTTTATTGAATGTCACTTTTCATAGTACAGGACTGGCATAAGAAAAGAACTATCAAAAATAAAATATATTTTTTAGAAAGAGCTATTATTTATAAAGCTATCATGGAATAAATAGTAAGGTACTTTATTTCTGACACCATTCACATTTGTCCACTGGAAAATATACTTGGGATAGGTGTATCTTTCTTCTAATCCTAACAAAGTTATTTAACTGCTTATAAATTTGAATATTTGTTCTATAAAGTGCAATCTTACCTAAGTTAAAGATAGCTAACAAAATATAAGCTAGAAGTATTTTCCTATTTATTAAGTTTAGCTGATCTTTTATTGAATGACCAGTACTTTTGTTAAAGAAAAGAGAGATTGTTTAGATTTGAGTGTCTTTTAAGTAGCTACACAAAATTTTCCCCAAAGCTAGTAACTTTTTTCTTAATTATAATCCCCAAGCTGTTAAAACAATTTCATTTCAACCTAAACTAAGATAAACTCCTTTGTTAGTGTAGCTATAACATTAGGAGAGGATGAGTATGTTTATATATGTGTTTATAGGTACCTATGTATATATGTATGTGGATATGTATATAATTTTTTGCCCCAGTATAAAATGGGCACATGTGTGTATCAAATCTTTCTTTATATGTCATCAAGTATTTACTGGTTATCTACAGGACAGATTCTACTCTGTGTGCCACTGTTCTAGGGCTTGGAGATGAAATAACTAGACAAAGTACTTGCTCTCAAGTATCTTACATTTTTAAGAAGAGAAAAATAAAACAATATCATAAAAAGTAATCATATTTATAATATGTAAAAGATTCCTGATGGGTAAAAATATTTTAAAAAATTGCTGGTACTAAGTGCTATAACAAAAATAGAATAATGTGATAGAAAGGAAGGGAATGGAATTTGGGTACTTCTCTAGCCAGGATGGTAGAGAAAGCATTTCTAAAAGGTGACGTTTGTATAGAGATCTGAATGACAAGAAAGAGGTAGTCATGCAAACATCTGGGGGAAGAACATTCCAAACAGAAAGACTGTAATTGCTAAAGTGTTAAAATGGGAATAAGCCTGGGCATATTTGAAAAAAGAAAGAAGGCCCATGTGGTTGAAAGCATGGAGAAAAGTTGAAAGACAGAAAGGCTGGAGATCATGTGTTGCCTTGTAGGCCATGATAAGAATTTGGAGGTTTAATTCTAGTTATAAAAACAAGCCACTGGAGGGTTTGGAACACAGGAGTAAGATGCCACTGATGTGACATTTTCAAAAGATGGCTCTGACAGCTATGTGGAAGGTGCACTGTAGGGATTAAGATTAAAGGTGCAGGCACAGAGAGCAAGGAGGAGACTGTCCTAAACCAGCGGTTGTGAATGAGACTGATTAGGAAAAAGATAAGGGCAGCTTGGACTAGCATCATAGCAGAGAAGATGATATTTAGTTATCATTCAAAACATATCTGGCAGGTAAAGCCAATCAGATTTGTTGATGGACTTGATATGGGGTATGAAGTAAAGAATTAAGAACGATGCCTAGGATTTTGGCCTAAGCAACTGGGAGGATGATAATTCCAATTTTCTGACAAAGTAAAAATCTAAGGAAGAGCAGATTTAGCAGAAGGGAACAATGTTCACTTCTAGATGCTTAATTAGAAGTCTAATATCCTAAGGTGGGCATAGCTTGGCATTCTCAAGGATCAAAAAGATCAGTGTGAGGAAAGCATAATGAGTAAAGGGAGTGACACGGCGCAAGCTCAGAGAATGAGGGAGGTGACAAATAATATAAGGCCTTTTAAAATTTGGATTTTAAAGTTTGGATTTTAAGTGCAACAGGAAGCCACTAAAGGCTTTCAAGCAACGGAGACACACATGACTTGTTATGAAAACATTCTGACCCTAGATGAAGAATGGATTGTGGAAAGAAAAGGAGACTAATTACAGCAGTTCCCAACCATTTTGGCACCAGGGACCGGTTTCATGGAAGACAATTTTTCCACAGACCAGGGGGAGGAGTATGGTTTTGTGATGATTCAAGTGCATTACATTTATTTGTGTACTTTATTCCTATTATTATTACATTGTAATATATGATGAAATAATTATACAACTCCCCATAATGCAGAATCAGTGGGAGCCCTGAGCTTGCTTTCCTGCAACTAACACCGCTGCTGATCTGACAGCAGGCAGAGCTCAGGCGGTGATGTGAGCAATGGGGAGTAGCCGTAAATACAGATGAAGTTTCTGCTCATGCACTACTCACCTCCTGCTGTGTGGCCCAGTTCCTAAAAGGCCATGGCCTGGCACTGGTGCTTGACCCAGGGGTTGGGGACCAGAGAGTGAGAAGATACAAAAGTCCAAGTGAACAATGATTTAGACTAGAGTGGCGACAATGCTGATGAAGAGAAGATGGATGCATTTTGGAAAGACACTAGGAAGTGAACTAGATGTGGGGAGAGAGGAGCAACAGAGGGTTAAAGATGACTCCTTGGATTTTTTGCTTGAATGATGGTGTCATTTATTGAGTTAGGTCAGAAAACCTCTAAGAGTAAAAGGTATTTAGAAACCGAAAGCAAGCATAACACATTATACCCAATAATAACTAAACTAGTATTTAATAGTTTATAACCTGTTTACAGCATAGTAATTGGAAACAAAATACCAATAAACCACCTCATTAGCATGGTTAAGTGCTTGCTTATAACACTTGAGGACTCAAGGAAGAGCATCTTCCTGCCCTTCCTAGTGCAGGGGGGGGGGCAGTATGGGGGCTGAAATTGTGGGACAGCAGGGAGCTGCACAGTGACAAGGTTGTGGGGAGTTCAGGCCATAAGTCTAGTGGCCAAGAATATAGGGTGGTGAGGCACTGGGAAGCCTCAACATGGAATGAGCCGGTGGGCAAGGCCAATTATGTAGACAACTAAATGGGGTGGAGGGGACAGTAATAGCAGACAAGAGACAGCCAGGAGAGCTGGTTGAGAGATTAGTTACATTGATCAAATAAGTAAACTGATTGAGGACATAAGTTAAATATAACGAGGATAATGGAAGTCAAGTTTCTGACTACTGAAGAAAGTTTTTACAAACATGGAAACGTTATGGATAGAAAGAACCCTGAGGTATAGTATTGGAGTTGGAGGTATCCATATGAACACATGGTTTTATAATATGTACATACAGATATAGAAAGTTGCAGATGTATGTTCATGTGTATATATACATGTGTACATATATACATACCATACATATAATTCCTAGATCTGTCCACTGAGAGTACCTACATGTAGTGACATCCTGTCAGCAATGAGCACACTGTATGATCTAATCTGAATATCATCCTTCAATAAAAAGAAGCAGGTTCCTTGGAGAAATGGCTGATTCCAATGCTAAGGCAGGAAAAATAAAAGCTGGGCCTGGAATGCCTTGTGCCAAAAATGACATGCTCAGTTAGTGATGGATACATCACTAAGGGACCAAAGTGACAGCTGGAAGAGTCTCTGACTCAGGAGCAATGGGAGCATCAAAATCAATAATAGTAACAGATCAAACCTGTTGAATCAAAGAGAAATCCGCAAGCCCATACTGGTATAAATAAGGAAGAAAGGAAAGTTCTTCCATATAGTAGACTGACAAATAATTGTAGAAGAGTTGACAGGCATAAAGAATCATCATTCAGCAACTATCACAGAAGTGGATAATTCAGGCAGATATCACAACAGATGCTATGGTTGATACCTGGAAGTTTGGTGAGGAACAGGATGGATATGGGCATAATCCTAGAATATCTTCCTACGAAAAAGTGATCAATCACAAAAGGGAAAATGGCAAATTTAAAATGGTGAGAACTGGTAGGTACCCACATGACCCTTTTGATATGATCATCTGAGAAGAATGTAGCACACTTCTGTGCATTCCTGCCAAGATTGCATGGCCTAACTCAATCTTAAGGAAATATCAGATGAACCCTGGTTGAGGGTCGTCCTACAGAATGTAAGGTCTGTACTCTTAAAAAGCTGTCGAGAGCATGAAAGACTGAGAAACTGACTGAAGGAACTTGAAGAGATGACAACTAAATGAAATACATATTTCTGAATGAGAACATGGATCATGAAAGAAAGAGATGGAGTTGATCCAGCTGATGAAATTGGAATGGGGTCTATGCATTCAATGGTAGTGTTTTATTGTTGACGTCTTGACTTGGAGGGTTATAAGGAAGAATGGTTTTGTTTTTGCAAATATGTACTACAATGTTTAGGGATGGTGGGACATCATGTCTGAAGACTACTTTCAAAATGTTCAGAAAAAACTAGTTCGTGTTAATAGTTACACAACTTTGTGAATACTAAAAATGAAGGAAGGAAGGAGGTAGGAAGAAGGGTGGAGACTAATGATTGTGCAGAAAGGGTGGGGGAGAGGATGGAGATGGAGAGCAGTAAAATGTTAAAATTGAGGGAATTTGGGAAAGGGGGTTAAGGGTTTTTTGTACAGTTCTGGCAACATCTCTCTGAGTGTGAAATGATTTCAAAATGTATTTTTAAGAAGCAATTGGCATATGATTAGGAAAAAATACTCTAAAAAGGAAGGCTATCAAGAATGCTAGCACTTAAAATTAAGATGCTTAAAACAAAAATTAAGACTCTAGTACTCAGCCTTTAAGAATTCTCACAACAGCCCTAAGCCTGTGAAGAAGTGTGGGGCTACAAAATGGAAAAGTAGTGGAATTACCTTTCACCCATCTGGCGCTAATAGTCCAGAAAAATGTGTAAATAAGGGAGAAAGGAAATAAATGAATAAATAGCTTCACTGTTCTCTCTTTTACTCTCTCTAAACCATTTCTGCCCATCCTGTATTTTGTTCCACATAATCCAAATTACTCCTAATTTTACCCATAACTTTCCTGTTTCCTTTCCAAATTTTCTTCTCTCAACTTCAATTTGACATATATCAAATCATATGTCTACAAAAGACTGAAAATTTTACAAAACATTTTCACCTGGGGTTGGGGGCGGTTGGTACACAGCAAACATGAGGAGATAAAAGATTATGGCTCATTAAACTAAATTAACTGAAAGCCACTGTACCACACCATCCTAGCTGTGAGACATTCTATTACTAATTTCATTTTAGGAAATCCTCCAGAGAAATCTAAAGGCCTAATAAAACCAAGACAGTCAACCAATGATAAAGCCAATTCTGACCATATTGCCAGGCTATGTTCGCTTATAAATCACACAGACCCTTACCTTGGCTGCCTTAAATAACATTTCTCTTTCTTCTAAATCTTTTCTCTGTTTCTCCAATTGATCCAGCTTTTCAAGAAATTTGAGCTGTGACCTGGTATCACTACATGGGATGTAATTTTCACTTGCCTGGGGAGAAAAAAAAAAAGAAAGAAAGTCTTATGAATTCCACACTAAATATTGTTATAAATCAGCTAAAGAGTATCACCTAAATTAACAAAAAGCTAAATTTTCAGAAAGTAATATTTTTGTTTCTGTTAAATAAACTTACCCTAAAAAACCCACGGAACTTTAATCATCTTTAAAATTTGAGAGGTGATTAACCATTTATGTTTCAAAGAGCTTTCCTAATGAACTCCATTCAGAAGAGGGAAAAGAGGTATTAAGCCAAGCAGATCCTAACAATAGGAAGTACAAACCAAGAGGATAATGACATTTGCCTATAAACTAAATCTTTTTCATTAAATTATAATTTACCTCAGCAGATCTTAATACCAGTAATAAAACTCTAGGCCTATGAAAAATAAAAAGAAAGAATCACCTCAATGAAATGAAAAATATACCAAAGACAAAAGTTATCACTCTGGTTACCATGGTTGGTTACTTGGTCACCATCAGTGACCTTGACTAGTGAATAGAACTTCTATCAAAATAAAACATATGACAAGATGGCAAACATTAAAATACTGAAACCCTGTTTTGAGGATTCCCTTAAGGTATGAATTTGGACAAAAACTGTAGTCAAAAAATTTAAGTATATAAATTATAAATGAGCACTAATACAGAAATATGATTATTTATCTTACTTGTTCCATAAAATGATAGAATTCAAATCGTTCTATTTATTCTGATATTCTAGACTATAAAACAGTACCTTCCAACCTGAATACTTTCTAACATTCTTGCCTACATGATCACCCCTGCCTCCTCTGTAGTATCTACAGCAGTGTGTATGCTAGAGGTCAGGAGAGTAGGGGCCTTCCCAGTCAGTGGTTAAGACATCTAGCCATGTATTCATCTCAGTGATTTACACACCCCAAGGAGCCTGTAGAGCAGAAAGCTGAATGTTTTTAAGCAGTTGGCTCAATAGTCAGTGCCTGGCCTGGACCTTATGGGTATAACAGCACTCCCATCTCTGTTTTATCCCCATGCTAATGGCTGATTCAATTAACAGGGACTGAGAGATTTCATATGCCCAAGATTCTTTTTAAATTAAATTTTTATTGTTGGTATTTAACTAGATCAAAAGAGTATTACATAGTTTAAGGAATAAGGATGTATTAGTGCTACTTACTTTACTTCATGTTTAATACAAAAAGAATTCCCAAATGTTTTTAAAGTTAAATAGCACAAGATAGAATATGGAATACATTATAGGCTAACCATAGAGGTTAAACATAATAACAAGTGGTATTTTAAATACTTCATCTTTACTGTTTTTCTGTTCAGACACTCTGGAGATAGTTTACTGACAGGATTTAATTTAAAAGGGACAACGAAAACTAAATTTAAAGGGGACATAGACTTTCTAAATTTTAACCCAATCATATTCCCATTCTAAAATTCCTTCCTCTCTTCCCTACAACTTGCATACAATTGCCTCTGACATAATCTATTAAAAGGATTTGTTCTGTAAACTTTGAATTCAGTCAAAAGGCCACACTCAAGAATCCAGAAGGCCACATGTGGCCCCAAGGCTGCAGGTCCCCACCCAAATGAAGTAGAGGCTGGTGGAATGAATAAAAAACATAATCAAACTATATGCTCTCTGCACTTTAGACAAAACCATAGCAATAAGTTGAAAGTGAAAGGATGGAAAAAGGTATTCCATGTAAACGATAACCAAAAGAAAGTATGGGTGGTTGTACTAATATCAGAGAAGACAGACTCAAGTCAAAAATTGTTCAAAGAGACATTATATATTGATAGAAGCATCAATCGATCAAGAATATGTACACACCCAAACAAGAGTTCTCAAATATATGAAGCAAACAAATGCTGGCAGATTTTTTAAAATAGATAGTTCTATAATACTTACAGATTTTTAACCTTTTACTCAACTATTACTTTCAATAATAGTTGAATATCTAGATAGATGATCAATAAGGAAGTAAAGGACTTAACACTATAAACCAACTATATCTGACAAATATGAAAACAATACTAAACAAAAGCAGAATATACATTTCACTCAAGTGCACACGGAACATTTTCCAGAATAGACTAATATGTTAGGTCACAGAACAAGTCTCAAAGTTTAAATGACTGAATCATTTAAATTATTTGCTCTGACCACAATGAAATGAAGCTAGAAATCAAAAACAGAGGAAAACTGGAAAATTCACAAGTATGTGGAAATTAACACACTCTTAAACAACCAATGGGTCAAAAAAATATCAAAAGAAGTTAAGAAAATACTTAGAGACAAATGAAAATGAAAACACAACATACCAAAACTTATAAAATGCACCGAAAGCAATGCTCAGAGGGAAATTTATAGCAGTAAATGCCAATATTAGAAAAGGAAAATCTCAGATCAACAACTAAACATCATACCTTATGGAACTAAAAATAGAAAAGCAAACTAAACCCAAAGCTAGCAGAAGGAAGAAAATAATAAAGACTAGAGTAGGCCAGGCATGGTGGCTTACACCTGTAATCCCAACACTTTGGGAGTCTGAGGCGGAGGATCCCTTGAAGCTAGGAGTTCTAGGCTGCAGTAAGCTATGATCAAGCCACTGTATTCCAGCCTGTGTGATAGAATGAGACCATGGCTCTTAAAAAAAAAAAGGATTATAGTGGAGATAAATGAAACAGAATAGAAAAACAATAGAGAAATTTAATGAAACCAAAAGTTGGTTCTTTGAAAAAAATCAACAAAACTGACAAACCATTAGCTAGACTGACAAAAAAAGAGAAGTAAATCACTGAAATCAGAAATGAAAGGCGGATCATTACTACTGATCTTACAGAAATAAAAAAGGTTGTAAGAGAATATTATGAAGTTTTACGGCAACAAAGCAGATAACCTGGGAGAAACGGACAAATTTCTAGAAACATACAAAATTAGATACTGATATTAATTTTGTTTTTTCCACAGCATTTTCTCCTCTTAATCATGTATTTTAAAGTCAGTCAAGCAAATTCTCACAAAGATTCATGCAAGTGAAGACCTCAGCAAGTATATATAGTTCTTCCAAAGTTCTAAATTAAGTAGAAAGGAAAGAAAACAGAATGATTCCTCCAGGGAACTTACTGGTAGTCTGGTAGCTGGTATTTTCCTGGATTCCTTTTAGTATATGGCTAGGATACTATGGGGCAATGACCATTTTTGCAAACTCAATATGTCATAAGGTTAACTACACACCATCTTGTTCAAAAACTAGCTGTCAGCATTTCTTGATAAAAAGGGAAAGGGTTATCTTATTTTTCTTATCCTAGGTTATCATTTTTTTCATCCCTAATCACCTAATATATTTACCCTCCTCCAAATGTATAATTCAAACATACCAAGTTTTTACATTTTGATAACAGCAATTCATTTAGTTTATACCACTAGAGATAAGACAGGACATTTTTGCATTTAGTTTTGTTACAACAGTAGTCAATAACAACGAGTGGGATCAGTATTAGCACTCAATGCACTTATTAAAAGGAACAGAGGAGGAACAAGTGGAAATACCTAATGTAGAACATGAGGACTATAGTTAATGATATATTCTATTCAGGATTTTCCTAAATGAGTAGATTATAGCTGCTCTTGCCACAAAAGGGAAAAATGGGTAACTATGTGAGATGATGGATATGTTAATTTGTTCCACTATAGTAACAGTTTCACTACATGTGTTAATATATAACATGTTGTAAGCCTTAAATATACACAATGAAGTTTGTTTTAAAATAAATAAATCTCTGCAAAACTTAAAGGCAAAAAAAAAAAAAAAAAAGGAACAGGAATGCTACCAGAGTACAGCCAATATTCTACTTTAAGATATCCTCCTTCCCAGTCAAAAGCTTAAGGAGCCTCAGCAGAACAGCAAATGAAATACATATTTCAATCTACACTGACACAGAAGCTTTGGATATCATTTTACACTCTATTTTAATTTTATTCATCATGTAATCATATCTAAATAAGGCAAATTAAGAACAAGACTTTGATTTGCTACTAATATGAAATATGTCTCAATCACTCCTTTAAAAATATATTTAGAATATAAATTCATGCCCAAAAATCTACCTATAACACTCAAGGCTTTGTACTTCTTTAATGATTTCCTTTACCTTGTAAGTAGTCATTCGATGCTGAGCAATTGCAGTCAGTTTTTCTAGAAGGCCTCGTAATCGCTCCTGTGTTGCATGGGAGATCAAGTTCACAACATCAGAGTTAAATTCTGTAATGTCATGCTTTTTACCTGTGAAAGCAGAGAAAATCCATTACGTGTTTTAGTAGTGGCTGATAATTGAAATAATTAGCACAGCAGGTATTCTGTCCCCCCTGGAAGTCATACCCATTATGAATAAAGGTTTGGAGATTATGATTTTCCTGGTAAAGTCACAACTTCAAAGATCTTAGACATTACATTAATAAAACCTAGCCTGAAGCCTCAGAAAATATAGACATTGTTTCACTTAGCCTCTAGAATCATTCTCCTTGCAAGGTCATTTATAGGACAAAGTTAATAAGAACACAAATCAAGTCTAGTGTTCAGGGAGGAAAATGGTAACTGCAGAAATTAGTGCCGTATTCTGTTAATTTTAGTAATTAAAAAAATAGAAAATTACATTTTGCCCTGTTTGACACTGTTAACAATTTATGACATTTATTTCAATGAATTCAGACTATGAGTCTCTGTTAATGCCTGTCTACAAGACATACCTATATTCCTTTTATCCATTACTAATCATGCTTATTTAACATTAACTTATGTTTTGATAAATTGACCTGGTAATCAATTTACAAGTTGAAAGGAGTTCAAAGTCTTATCATTTCATCCATCTATTTAAATAACTTCTCTCTCACTAGATTGCCTTTCCATAAATAAACCAAACTTTTCTTCCTTCTGCTAACAAGGAAGAAAGTTTTAAAGAAACGATATGGTCCACAAATTCAGAGGAAAAGGTTCATTTACAAACCAACCTTATCAATATTTAAATAGTATTTCTGAGGCACGGTAAAAACACCTCTATCAATAAGCACCCAAACCTAAAAATATAGGTAATTAGGGAGCCTAATTTAAATGAATTTTTAAAACCACTACTATTATTGTTTTTAACACACAGAATTTTTTGAAATATTGTTTAATTTCCCATTCTAGCCGGGCTCGGTGGCTCAAGCCTGTAATCCTAGCTCTCTGGGAGGCCGAGGTGGGCGGATCGTTTGAGCTCAGGAGTTCGAGACCAGCCTGAGCAAGAGTGAGACCCCATCTCTACTATAAATAGAAAGAAATTAATTGGCCAACTAATATATATAGAAAAAATTAGCCGGGCATGGTGGCGCATGCCTGTAGTCCCAGCTACTTGGGAGGCTGAGGCAGCAGGATTGCTTGAGCCCAGGAGTTTGAGGTTGCTGTGAGCTAGGCTGATGCCACGGCACTCACTCTAGCCTGGGCAATAAAGTGAGACTCTGTCTTAAAAAAAAAAAAAAAAAAAAAAAAATTTCCCATTCTAATTTTTTAAATTTTTTTACCTCAATTTCGCCATCTGCAAACCATTCCTATTTATTTTAAACATATTTTTAAATTCTCATCAAAAGGTGAATGACTACAGCAGAAATATGCTTTAATTAAAAGTCAACCCTTGGCTGGGCGCAGTGGCTCACGCCTGTAATCCTAGCATTCTGGGAGGCCAAGGCGGGAGGATCATTCAAAGTCAGGAATTTGAGACCAGCCTGAGCAAGAGCGAGACCCCCCTCTCTACTAAAAATAGAAAGAAATTAATTGGCCAACTAAAAATATATAGAAAAAATTAGCCAGGCATGGTGGCGCATGCCTGTAGTCCCAGCTACTCAGGAGGCTGAGGCAGGAGGATTGCTTGAGCCCAGCAGTGTGAGCTAGGCTGACGCCATAGCACTCTAGCCAGGGCAACAGATTGAGACTCTGTCTCAAAAAAAAAAAAAAAAGACAAAAGAAAAATAACAAATAAAATCAAGATACCTTTGATAAAAAGGAATACAGAGAAAGGATTTACACTCTTGGATATAAAGATGAATAATGACATTATAATAATCAAAACTACCAAATATTAACATCAAAATAAAACAAAAACATGTCACTAAAAAAAAAAGTCAACTCTTAAATATTCTTTGACATTATTACACAATAAAACCAATAGAAAAAAGATATAAAATTATCAAACCTGTCATAAACCAAACCTTCAAATTCATCACTTTGTGTTATAGTAAAACTGAATTCCTCTCTAATCTCTGATTCAAGCAGAGAAAAAATACTACAAAAATCAAATTTACTTTATTAAAACTCACAGCATAAACAAATAGTGCAGCCTTTTACAGCTGCAGTCCCAACCCCTGGGCTGCAAAGCGGTAGATAGGCGGCCTGTTAGGAAACCATTAGGAACCAGGCCACACAGCGGGAGATGAGTGGCGGGCAAGAGGACAAAGCTTCATCTGCATTTACAGCCACTCCACATTGCTCACATCACCACCTGAGCTCCGCCTCCTGTTAGATCAGCAGCAGTATTAGTTGCAGGAAAGCAAGCTCAGGGCTCCCACTGATTCTGCATTACGGTGAGTTGAATAATTATTTCATTATATATTACAACGTAATAATAATAGAAATAAAGTACACAATGAATGTAATGGGCTTGAATCATCCTGAAACCAAAAACTGTCTGCCATGAAACCTGTCCCTGGTGCCAAAAAAGTTGAGGACTGCTGTTCTATAAAAGAGACAGTATAATTTCAAAACAATCCAATATTTAAAATTACAAATAAATATAGGGTAGATAGGGGATGACATGCTATTTCATGCTTAAGAAAAATAAGCATTTAAAAATATTTAGTGTTTGGGGAGAATCTTTAAAAATAATTTCATATGCATTTATAAAACAGAAGTAATTCACCCAACAATAAACTCATATTTTTAAAATATTGAAATAAACAGGTGCTACGATTAAACAATTTCAGGGCTTAAGAACTAAATGTTCTAATTCTTTCACTATATTGGTAATAAAACACAACTTAAAGTTACAAAGTTAAATATTGTAGAAAAATCCCCTTTTAAATATTAATAAAACACTTTTTAACAAAGTCAGCATAACTGATTAAGGAAATCTAGCTGATGCTTGAACTCTAGTTATGTGATTTTATTGAATGTTTGTGTAATTTAATTTTAGGTAATTAGAAAAAAAGAAAAATCATTGCCATTTAATCTCCCAACATGATTTAAAAAAAAATCCTTTTTCCAAAAAAAAATCCTTTGAGTAAATCTGTAACTTCTGTTTTTAAAAAGGGATGGTCTTGGTTCTGATCTATTCTATAAAGATGAAATTTTATTATCAATAATAATATAAATGGAAAATATTCCTAGAAATACATAATTCCATTCATTCTATGGTTTTCCTTTTTTAAAAAAGCTTAGATCATTCAGAAGAACTTTTGCAGTTTTCCATTGTATTGTAAGTTGTATTTCACCATTAAGAACTGAAAATGTATAATTGTCCCCTTGTTCTCATAAACTGGAGATTGCCAAACTACAGCTAATGGTCAAATATGATCTCTCTTTGTAAATGAAGATTATGAGAATATAGTTGTAATGGACTGAATGTTTGTGTTCCCCCTAATTCATGTTGAATCCCTAACACCAATGTGACAGTACTTGGAGTGGAGACTTTAGGAGATAATTAGGTCATAAAGGTACAGCCCTCACAAATGACATAAGTGCCCCACACCAGAGAATAAGCTACCTCCCTTTTGGGCAAACAAGAATGAGAGGAAACTGGCTGTATCAAAATCAGGAACAGGGCCTTCACCAAGAACCTGACACTGTTGGCACCCTGATCTTAAATGTCCAACATCCAAAACTGTGAGAAATAAATGTCCTTTAAGCCATCCAGTTTACGGTCTTTTGTTATAGCAACCCAAGCTAAGACAACAGTCTTGCCTGTTTGTTTACATATTGTCTATGGTTGCTTTGTGCACTATGATAGTTGAGCAGTTGTGACAGAGACCATATGGACAACAAAGTGGCAAGTATTTATTAACTGGCCTTTTGGGGGAAAAGGGTGCTGATCCCTGTCCTAAGTGATCAAAAACACTCTTTGAGTGCTAAAAATTTTTCTATCATATAATCCAGGTTTAAATCAAACTAGAAATAAAATTTGTACAGGAAGGTATAAATGGATAAAACTAAGTAACTATTTATATTCCACCAAATCTCTAGATAATTATATGTCATTAAGGGGTTAAAATATTAGTAAATTTTCCAAGCTATTACAGTAAGGTATACTGCTTAGGCTTGTTCTATAATACAATTAGGGAACAATACAAATACAATACAAAATATATACGCAAACAAGGAAATGGAAGGCAGCCAGGAAGGCAAAACACAAGCAAACAGCAAACACTTTACCAATAGCTCTTCTTAATTCCTATCTTGCAGAAATGTAAATTATAATTTTTCACAACAAAACAAAGATAATGGATCTTCAATTTAAATTAGAAATATAAAACAGTGGTCCTTTGTATAGCATGCAGTAAGTAGGTCGAACATTTATTTACTGAGTAATTGTGAAGTAGACCTAAAATATTTATTACTAATATACTTTATAGTCCTTAAATATACTGTGGGTATATAAAAATCAGAAGCCTTCAATTTTTTTTTTTTGAGACAGAGTCTCGCTTTGTTGCCCAGGCTAGTGTGAGTGCCGTGGCGTCAGTCTAGCTCACAGCAACCTCGAACTCCTGGCCTCAAGCGATCCTACTTGCCTCAGCCTCCCGAGTAGCTGGGACTACAGGCATGCGCCACCATGCCCAGTTAATTTTTTCTATATATATCAGTTGGCCAATTAATTTCTTTCTATTTATAGCAGAGATGGGGTCTCGCTCTTGCTCAGGCTGGTTTCGAACTCCTGACCTTGAGCAATCAGCCCACCTCGGCCTCCCAGAGTGCTAGGATTACAGGCGTGAGCCACTGCGCCCGGCCCAAATTTCATGTTATACTTTTGCTATAAAATATAAAGGTTCTTACTCAAGTATATTCAATGCTTATTAGTACTGGCCCCCAAATTTGACATGGGTCAAGTACAGCTGGTCTCTGTTAAGTCCCGGGGTCAGGCTACAAGAAATGATTTAACTCACACACAACAATCTCTCTCCAATTTGTCTCTCTTTTCAGCTAATTTGGGGAGATTGCAGTCTTTCGCATTACTGTAAATTTGGAATCAAACAATAATTAAAAGCTGTTTGGTTTCAGAACAGCAGCAGTATGTTCTCTCCCATTCTCTTTCACACACTGCAGCTACATAACAACTACAGTACTGGACCTAGAGAAAACCCTAAGATTCTAATCCGGTTCTTTTAAAAGTAAGGATGGGTTTAAATTTCAGAGTAAAGGGAAAAGGGACTTACTCTCATCGGCTGTTCCTATATTTCACAAACAAAACATATAACGTAAGTGGGCATTTGGACACATACATGTCTAAAGGCAAAGCAAGGAATGATCAGGACAGAAAAAAAAAATAGTATATTATATATTCATGTAAACATAAACTCAACTTTTTCCCTATTAAGAAATATGAATAAAATGTGAACTTCTATTATCAAAACCCAAAACCATAGGTTATATAATTTAAGTCACAGTAATCATTTTTAAAATAAAATACTTCGTTCTGTAACACCCACGAAATCTTGATTTCTAGAGCTTTACTTATTTAAGCCTCAGAGTTCCTGGACAACCAACCCAGGTTGTCTCTTATGATAATAATTTTGCTCAAAAAAGACATTTCTATCAGGTCAATAACCATAACTCTGTACTTACCAATGTCTAAAATTCTCTTTTGTAGAGCTCCAACGAAAAGAAAGGGTTCATCTTTACATGACTGAATGAGCGTGCCAATCAATTCAGAGTTTGTTGCTAAGACACAGGCATTTTCTTCATTGAGGTTGACCCCTGCCATGGAAGTCACATCATTGATGTCATCTTCCTCTCTAATAGAAAAAAAAGTTGTAGTTTTTTGGTGAGGTACATATATGTGGGTGTACGTATGAATGACGGGTTTCAGAAAGGAAAAGAATCATAGATCTCTCTTGATAACTAATGATATTATTGATATTATTTCACTTAATTTATCCAACCAAGAAGAGAATTGAAGAAAGACTATCTTTCCCTATAAGCCTTTAAAATTAATTGGTGTCCCTAACCACTAGTGTACATCTAATATCAGAAAGATGAGTCAGAAGCAACTTTGTCTGCGAGGGTGCATCTTTCCCTCTCTCAATTTGGTAAATGAGACACACCTAGAGGTATCTGGAGTTAGACTAATTCATTTACAAATCCTCTACAGTGAAAGACAAAGAAATGAAAATAGACATCTTTGTTTTCATCCAAGCACCTCAGATTTCCCAGTACACACCACTGTTCCACTGAAGGCCAGCAGAAACTGCCTTGTCCTGAAAGGTCAGCACCCACATCCCTTGAAAAGAAGCTTACTCAACTAGCTTTTCCAAAACCAAGCCATTAAAACTAGTTTTGTCTTCTGCTTCAGACTTTTGGTGTGCTCCATATGTACCAATTGAATTCATTAAACCACATCCTAAAGCAATTGGCTGCAAAGGGCTTACAGATAAAATGTAAAATTACACACACATATACATACATATACACACAATGTCATATAAAGAACATACATATAAAACACAAACTACATTTGGGCTCCTTGCTTTGCACCAGCAAAACCAAACAGTTATTTTTATCTGACATAATTGCTACATGGCCACAGCACTAAGATAAGTAAACAAAGGCTGTCTGGAAAGTATCCAGCCATTGTTACCATAACAAGAATGGTTACATGGCTGGATACTTGCCGGACAGCCCTCATATATATTTAAGCATAGAGAAGAGACAGAAGAAAGAAATATAAAATTCCCTCACAGCATCCTTACCACCTTATGTAATAACAAGCACTTTACTGGTTATAATTCATACAACAATGCAAAACATAATTTACACAAACAGGATTATATAAAAAAGATATTGTTTCTCTTTATTGCAAGGGCTAAATGGTATATATCATGTGGTCTCATGTCAAAGATTTAAATTACAAACCTCCCTGTGGGAATGCATTTGTGCGGAGGCAAGGAAAATAAATTATAATTGTCAAATGCTCAAGAAATTCAGGCCTCTAGTGCTCAACTTTTAAAAACAATACGTTGGGGTGAGGGTGAAAGAACCCATACTCAAACATATATAAGAGATGCAAGCTAAATGAAACAAAGTGCTAGATGCAGCAATTGAACGTAAAGAGAAAAGCACAATGGTCTTATCATCTGAATGGCATAACAAAATCTCAACATTAAGAGGTATGTTGCCTTTTCATAAGATGGCACAGAAGGCGAACCAGGAGGCTCCTGCCCCTCCCAAAGCCAAAGCAAAGGCTTTGAAGGGCAAGAAGGTAATGCTTTGTGGTGGCTCACGCCTGTAATCCTAGCACTCTGGGAGGCCGAGGCGGGTGGATCGCTCAAGGTCAGGAGTTCGAAACCAGCCTGAGCAAGAGCAAGACCCCGTCTCTACTATAAATAGAAAGAAATATATAGAGAAAAAGTTAGCCGGGCATGGTGGCGCATGCCTGTTGTCCCAGCTACTTGGGAGGCTGAGGCAGGAGGATTGCTTGAGCCCAAGAGTTTGAGGTTGCTGTGAGCTAGGCTGACGCCACGGCACTCACTCTAGCCTGGGCAACAAAGTGAGACTCTGTCTCAAAAAAAACAAAGGAATGTAATGCTTAAGGCATCCACAGCCACACACAAAAAGAAGATCCACACATCATACAATTTCTGGCAGACGAAGACGCGGCGGCTCGTGGCGGCTCCGGAGGCAGCCCAAGTACCCTTGCAAGAGCACCCTCAGGAGAAGCTAGTTTGACCGCTATGCTATCACCAAGATCCCCCCATCACTGACTCTGCCATAAAGAAGACGGAAGACAACACACCTGTGTTCACTGCAGATGTCAAAGTCAACAAGCACCACATCAAATAGGCCGTGAAGAAGCTCTATGACATTGATGTGGCCAAGGGCAACACCCTGATCAGGCCTAGTGGAGAGAAGGTGGCATATGTTTGATTCTCTCCCTATTACAATTCTTTGGGTGTTACCAACAAAATTGGGATCATGTTAACCAAGTCCAGTTGGCTAATCCTAAATATGTATTTTTGTACCATTAAAAAAAAAAAAAAAGTATGGCCGGGCGCGGTGGCTCAAGCCTGTAATCCTAGCTCTCTGGGAGGCCCAGGTGGGCGGATCGTTTGAGCTCAGGAGTTCGAGACCAGCCTGAGCAAGAGCGAGACCCCATCTCTACTATAAATAGAAATTAATTGGCCAACTAATATATATAGAAAAAATTAGCTGGGCATGGTGGCACATGCCTGTAGTCCCAGCTACTTGGGAGGCTGAGGCAGCAGGATTGCTTGAGCCCAGGAGTTTGAGGTTGCTGTGAGCTAGGCTGACGCCACGGCACTCACTCTAGCCTGGGCAATAAAGTGAGACTCTGTCTCAAAAAA